>VZTZ01034081.1:0-72861 GCA_013400955.1 Drymodes brunneopygia | reverse complement strand
TTCAGGATATTCTATGAGTCTTCACATATTATATATATATATATATATATGTATGTGTGTATATACATAACCATAGTGCCAAAGACAATGCTCAGAAACTGCGAATGCCCCAAACTAGAAAGTAAGTAAATAAAAAGAAATTAAAATAATATTCAATCTCCTATGCCTCTGGAACCCTAACTGCTGGTTTAAGGCAAAAGGAGACCAGGCAACACCAATATAGTAACTTAAACTTAATGACCTCAACACACTGAGGCCATGTTTCCAGAATGACAGCCTGCTCCTTCAGGAGAGGGAAAAAGGCTATGGAAAATCCACTGCCACTACCAGAAACAGGAGAGGTGACTGAAGCACCTAAAACAGCACCCTAAAAGAAACATGTTTGGAAAGAAGAGGAACATACACATGGCCAACCTGTAGGTTTTACAAAAGGTATAACCAGCACCATGGTCCTCAGCAAGAAGGATGATGATGCCCTGTTTCCTTCAGCTCCTAAAATACAGTAGCAGGTCTACTTCAGCCTCCTGACATCAGGACAGACCATCTGGGAAGTTGTAGGGCTAAGCAGGGAAATGTAAAGTTGTATTTACGTCACCTAAGGATGGCCACGCTCTGGGTCCCTTTCGTTAAGGGCAGACTGATATGTAGGGACTGATGAACAGCATCTGGCAGGAACGACCAGCTGCAGCAAGCAAAGCTGGCAGGCAGCTTCAAATTACCAAGGTCAGGGCTCACTTACCATAATTAGGATATTATCCTTTAATAGTCAGTTCTATGAATTTTAATTGTGCACAAAATGAGTTTAGTACTGAAAAAATTCTCAAGTTTTGTAAATATCCTGAAGATGACAACTAAAGGCTGTCAGAAAAAAACCAAAACGAGAAACTTGTAGCAGAACAGATATTTTTAAATAGCAAATGTATAAACTTGTTGGTATCCTTGTTACACCAGTTTCTTCTGAGTGTCAAAATACTACACTAGTCAAAGACACTGAAGACATACACCAAAGATCAGTTGTTTGTCTCATAATAGCAGGATTGGGATGCCATCGTATTTCTCACTGTTTCCTCCTCACAGAAGCATCAAAGTCTGAAAAACTGACTTGTGAGATTTCAGGGTTACAAGCAGATTGACAACCTGCAAAGCTGCCATGTGGACCAGAGATATGGATGTGAAAAGGGAGCATGTCAGACACAGTGGGGAAAACAAAAATCCACAGAAAAGGCACAAAGCTAGTTATAGTTCTCACGGAAAAACGAAACCACTGCCTAAATTGTTACTGAGAGTTAATACGCTGTAAATAATGTGGAATTTTACCCAAACATGTGAGACCAATCACTACCCGTAGTGCTCACAGCAGCTCCAGCCCTGACAGGAGCTTGGCCTCCTGGTGCCCCTGTCCCTGCAGCCAGAGCTGATCCCTGTCCCAGCTCTGCTCATGCCCCTGGGCTGCTGGGGGAGATCTCTGTCCCACTACCCAGCCTCACAGAACCAGCACAGACCTAACCCTGAAGTCTTTTGTGTAGAAAGGAGAAATTTTAATTCCCACCCCCTTTTTTTTTCAATAATTGAAAAATATCAATTCTGCATTTTCCTACATATCTCAGCCAGGTACAACGTTTCACAGAAAAAACACCCCTTCAGCTGAGGAACCTACACAGGTTTTGCAAAAAGCCATAACGATTTGGACCACCCAGACACAAACATAAAATCAAGTGCTCATGTTCCTAGACATAATGCTCTCACAATGTCTTTGTGAATCTGATCCCATGTCATTAAAAATGCTCAAAGATTTGACATGGATTTCCATTGCAGACAGACCAAATAATAACCAAAGGATACACACAGTTGCCTATCTAAAAACGTGCTTCTGAGTAGATTCCTTTCCATGATTTAAAGTTTCCCCTCTTAAGAAATTTTACTGTAACACATAAAAAAATCAGAAACATACTGTACAGTCAGTTGCACAGTGTGGTGTGTCTTGTGTGCAAAAGACAATCAACATCACTCCCTTGCTGTTATCACAGACCTGCACTAGCCTCATTACATTGAGGAAATGGGCTATTCTGTTTGGCAGGAAGTCCTGGCAGAAGGCAGAGGGTCAGACAAGCCGTCCATGGCAGCCCCCCAGGCACTTGCCTCTCACCACTCTGCCGCTCTGCAGTCACAGCCTCTTATTTGTAAGGGTTCATCAGCAACCTGAGACAAAATCAACACCTGCCAGTAAGGAAACAGGCCAAGTGCAACCTCCAGCAAACACTTGACAGTAACCCAGCTCACTCTGGGAACAGGAAACATTTTCTGGGAAAAGGCAGATACAGCATAGCTTGTTTCAACCATCCCTTGAGAACCCCCTGCCTTGGCAAGGCGCTGTCAGCAGGAGCAGTCCAGCAGACAGCTGCCTGATGGGAGCTTGCCCCAGCTGCAGAACTTTTCAGGAGCCTGTTACAGGGCTGGAGCGCTCTCCTTGCAGGTGGCTGACAAGGAAAGGCCCAAAAGAGCTGCAGTCCTGTCTGAACTCGTGAGTTGCTGTGCACCGTGGTGCCTGCAAAGCTTCCCCCTCCCCTGCTCAAACATACACAGAAAGCTCCTCACTGCAATGGCAGGGATTCCTCACAGCTCTTTCCATGGTAGAAATTAGAGGTGACTTGGAATTGAAGAGCATGGTTTTAAAATAACTGTTTATAATACAAAACATGAATTGCTGCATCAGTTCTGAAAAGGGCTTGGGAGGAGGGCAAGGAGTTTGTTGAATGACACTGGTGCACAGGGCTTGCCAGTTGAACTTTATTTAAGTTACTCATCTTTGCGGCCATTAGGCCTTATCTATGTTTTCTCTTTGAGCACTTCTGTTCCCATTTGTCAGTGCCACTTACCATGGTCCCTTCATACAAGAAAGGCCAAGAACATTCTGGAGAGCCTGGCTTCCTGTGAACTGGAACCCTGAGCACCATCAGGCTCTACACCACAAAACTCATTATTAATACTTTTATTTATTCTCATGTGTCACATACTACAAAAGCTTGATTTTTTTCTGCTCCCTGTCCTGCCTTCTCATGGTCTTTGTGCAGTAAGTGTTAATGGCAGAAGAGTAAAGAGAGACCAAGATTGTGCTTAAGAGACAACATTCACCCACTGCAAATAAATCTAACCCCATTCTCCTTGTGATGGGCTTACAAATAGGGAAATATTTTCTAACTCAGATGGAGGACTTACTTTCAACTCCTTTGTACTGATCTGTTTTAGCAAACCAAGTTACTCTTCCAACAGAGAAATGAGCTATAAATCAATATTGTCTTTCTCATGAGTTAAAAGTTGCCTTTTATTGCATACAAAATATTTATGGCTTTTAATGTATGTTATTGCTAAAATATCTGAGTGACTTTATAAATACGGCACATATTAAAGATTTGCCTACAATCTGGCAGACAAAAACATTGCAAAAGAATGGGTTTGGATAAGGATAAAACAAAAGAACTTAAAGGGCTGCAATACATGTCTCATATAGTTACTGGTACCCAAGAGGTCTGAAATGCCTCGGAGACATCTAAAGATACAGTCTAATAGTCTTGGTTTTGACATGCAGTTGGAGAGAGGTACAGAATCCCCAGTCAGAAACACTTCTCCTAAAAACAGAGCCAAAGCACAATTCAGGTGTTCCAATTTCCAAAAAGATGACAAGCTGTCAGACAGTCAAACACTGCAAGCTTCCAGAGTGCTGGTGAAACAAAGAGGTATCGGTGATACACCAACAGCACTGCTGGCATTCCAACAAATGCTGCCTTCCCTTATCAAAGAACCACTCAGGATTTGATGTATTTGACTGGAAATTTCCCTAAACTCTTAGTCAAAGCAAGTTTCCAGTTATGGTTACCTCCTCTTCCTCCCAGACATGCATTTCCTACCTCATTACAATAAATCCCAAATACCAACGAGAAACTCAAAATATGGTTCCCAACAGTCATCAAAATAGATGCACATCCAGAAGCTTTCACTGAAGCAGTAAGGAGATCAATGGAAAGACAAACCAGAAGAGCTCACAGGAATGCCCAGAGTCACAGCCAGGTCCAGGTCAGCCCTTTTCAGCTCCAAAGAGACACAAAAGCCACCTGTATCAGTTCCATAACTAAACACACACACACGGTGTTACTTGATACAGTGCACTGCACATGCAATGGCAATAACTGCAGCTGATACATAAATGAATGTTTGCAGTCAAAGCTCTCTAGACTAACCATATTACAAAGGGAATGCAGATACAGGACAACTAGCTGCCTTAATGTGACAAAAAAGAAATCAGTGCTACAAAGCTGAAGCAAACTACCAGTCAGATGCTTTCACAAGAAACACCTTCAGCAAGTCATCCCTTTTATTTCCTACTACAGTAATAGGGAAGGTACCTGCTTTCAGCACAGGGCACTCACACCCACTCCTTTCCCAGAAAAGTACAGGAAAGACCTTTATATTATTTGTTGGGTTAGTTTTGTTATTTACACATTTCACTATGATTGTAATTCAGTGCCAGGTGTACTGTTTCTGGTATCTGTCCCTGAGCAGTTTAGAACAGGGAATGTCTGCAAGCTAACATGATTTTAATCTTCAGGAATAGCTGTACAGGATCTTAACAACAGAGGCATGTTAATTTTGGGCTCTTTTACTTACAAGTCACACAGTATAACTAGAAAGCCACAGTGGATGGACTCAAGACACGCAGACTCAAATTGAGTAATTATATTTGAATGCATTGCCCTGAAGTTGACAGCTCCAAAGAAAACTCTAACAGGCAGAGGCTGGTAATTTACTGAGGCAGAAGTTGGAAGCAGCATCTTCCCCCATCTGGCCAGTCAGCACCAGGAAACATGACAAAAGACCTCTGAGGGACACCAGAATGGACCACAGACACTGGCAGGTTAGAACTGTCATGACACAGCCTAAAAGGAGACAGACTTTGCTGAGTGACTCACGTTGCCAGCCCACACTGGTTAAGTGCAGGCTTTGGGTAAACCATGCAGCACGACAAGGGATGGCTGCACAAGCCTGAATATAGCACTGCTTTCAAACTGCAGTGCTATTCTTAGTGAATGGATGTACAACACATCTAAATCCAGTACCCTAAATAACAATGGCATTTCCTCAAAAGAACAAGAAGAGGGAGAGAAGTAGGGAAGGAAAAAATCAGATGTCTTCAATCACGCAGCTCAAATTATAAGGAAATGTGTCTATTCAGAGTTGTGACAAATTTTAAATTTTACACAACAGGAAAGGAAGAGTTTCCTTCTATATCAACACCACAGTAATTTCAGAATCTTCAAAACAAGAATAACTTATAAAACTCCTAAATCATCCAAACTGCACATGTGCAGTACTCTCACACATGCACATTTTTATCCACTGTGAGATCTGAAGCAATAGCACTAACATAAAATTTAATGCTATTTATCTTACTGCAAAGCTGCAGAAGTTTCTTCTGTGTCTCCCTGAAGGACACAGCTGCACATCACAAATCAAAGACTACACAAATCAAAGATGTATACACCCATACGGAGATATTTGCTCACCAGTTTCAAACAAATGAATGCAATCAAGAATCTTTATGATACACATCCAGCATGTTTCAGTTGTGGGTCTTCTTTTCACTCCTTGGAAACAGCTCATAATGACCTGCTAGTGTCCCACAAAAACAACCCAAAATATGCATAATTTCAAGCATTCTCTTTTCTTTTTTGGGTCTATGCATCAGGTGTCTCAGAGCTGCCCACCTGAACCCCACTGATGTCATCTGTCCTCAGCTGAAGACATATTTTCACTGAGCAAGAAAAAAAGCATGAAGTTATACAAACTCTAGCATGAAGTTATACAAACTCTATCTGCTCAAATGGCAAAAACCTTTGCCAAAAATGTCCAGCCACCCCCAGCTTGAGCTGCACAGGCTGGCAGAAGCTCAGCACTCTGACATGGCTGGAGGTGTTTCCCTCTCCCAGCCTGTAATTTGCCCTGCACGCTGCCAGGAGGGGACAGCAGCTCTTCCCAAATACTGAGCCAATGTTCAACAGCCAAAACCAGGGCAGTGAAGACGTGCAGAAGGCTGGAGGAGACAGCACCATCCAGAGAAGCAAGATGGGTCTCACTTTCAGTGCTTATTTCACATCAAACAGCACAAGAGGGCACAGGAGAACACCCGAGAAAAATTTATGTGAGTTGTGTCATGCTCTGGCTCACTAGCAGGCTTCCCTCTCCCCAGAGGCTTGTGATCCCATGGAAAACCACCATGTTACTCACACCCAGGGAGCCAGGGATACTCACCCTGGGGAAGGCAGGACAGCTGGGCAGCACATCTCAGAGGCCAGGGGTTAAAGTTAAAATACACAAGCAGGAGAGTAGCAAAGAGCTGAAAACTGCTGCCCAGGTGAGAGAGGAGGTGATGTTTCCAGCAATGCAAAATAGGTTTGGGAGAAAGCTATTTTGGAAATCTCCCCACACTGCAGACATGGCTGGGAGCCCTGGCCAGGGTCTGGACCTGGGCCATGCTGTGTTGGCTCCTGAACAGAGTCAGAGGCAAAGGATCCTGCCCGGGACAACCATAGAGAGCCCACCAGGTTCGGCAAGAGGCCACAGCTGCCTGATTGTTTCCTGGTGGGAATGCACAGCTCCTGAAAGCAATCAAATTAAGAGATACTGTTGAGATGAATGACAGGATGAAGGAAGGCAAAGTAGCTATTTTTCCAAGGTAGCATCTGCTAAGTGCTAGAGGAAAAGCACAAAAACAGCACTAAAAGTAAAATCAAGAGGGCTGATAAGAGCCAGCCAGCAAGTCCAGTAACTTCTGTTTAGGAAACAAGCCAAAACTCCTGAGCAACACTTTCTCTCCAAATAAGCCTTTCAGCAGAAAAGTTTCATTTTAACAGTAGTCCAGCACCCGGGTATTTGGATAGACTCACTTTTCCAAGCTGGCAGTGGGCTCTTAACATGCTCCCATGCTAAACGCATTCTCCCTCCATGTTTAGAGAAATGAAGAAGGAGTGTAATTTTAGACTTTTCTCTCAGGGAAAATTCCTGCAGCTGCCAAGAAACACCATTCAGAGGTAATGGTGGGTTGGGGAAGGATTTCTTATCATCCCAATGCTGCATTTGACAGATCTTTACTCTCTATGTAACTATTCCTCCACATTTCTATGTGTTATGTACATGCCAAAGATACCATTTATTTCCTCAGGCACAAAATCTCGTCAAGATTGTTCAGGCAAATCAAAGGAAAATATTGGCAAAGCTTTGCTTGCAATACCTATTAACTTAGAGAAACATACATTTTTTCCTTGGGTCTGTCATATACAAAAATCTTTTCTCTGTTCATGAGAAGATAGGCCAAATGACAAGTCAACGTAGTTTCAAAGTCAGGCAGAGATCTTAGGTGGATATTTCAAGTTACAGGAAAGATCAAAATAGTTAAATTAAAAACCTATAATTTGGAGCACATTTTCAAGGTACAGCAGCACAAATTTTCAGTTTGAACAAACTTAACAGTGCCCTTTATATACAATCAATAGTTAGAAACAGTGGCAGAGAAGTGCCAGCCAGCCAGCCATGTCCTGTATGCAGAGATGTTCATTTACTGCCTTAAAAAAATTTAATGGAATGCCTCCTGAAATAGGTAAGACACACACACCCCGTAATTTTTAAAATATAACATAACTTGAAACAGCAAATTCAAAGAAAAAAAACCCACTGAAACCATTGAAACACAGCCATTCTGGAAGCAGAAAAATTAGTCAAGTATTTAGAGAAACATGTAACTTGTTATCGCAGTAAGGGGAAAACATTTGTACTTTCAGAAGTTTTACAGAAGTACCAAGAAAGACACAAAGATTGCCAATACTAAATTGCAGTCTGCATTACAATGCACTATATATTAGAATTTTATGAAGTATTAGATTACTGATATGCTTTTTGGACAAAAAAATGAGTAGTGTGATGGGGGTGCAGGGAGGGAGGGATGGGTTTTGGTTGCATCTTCACTGCTTTCCACGCCACACAATCACAATGCTGGACTGGGGATCCGTGTCTTGGAACAGTCTCTCTCAACAAAGATACTCCTGTTTATCAACAAATATCAAAACACCTCAGTGTGGGTTTAAGCTCATGCCCATCTCCAAACTCTGCAAAGTAATTCTAAGCAGCTTGCCTAAGGTTACATGTAAAATGTATATGGAGTATGAATTTTCAAACCAGGGGCTTAATCAACTGAATGCCAACACAAGAACATTCCAAATCTTATTCCCTGCACCTTCATCAGCCACAAATTTGACCAATCAATACCCATTCCATTCATAGCTCTAGAGTGAGAGAATGAAACCACATTTCAGTGATGTTCATGTCTAACTACTCATTTCAGCTGTCAGACAAGGAGACAAAAGTAAAACACAAATCAACATTTGAAAATTACTTTTAGAATCAATGTTTTTGATAAACTGAATCATAAGCACATTCATACTTTTCACAGAAAGAACCTCACACATACTGATGGCTATCTCAAGTGCAAGCTTTTATAAACACCCTGTTTATACACTGTGGCTGTTTGGGAAGCCCTTGTCACGCCAGCACTTACTACTGCAGTGGGCCAAGAAGATAAGAGGTACAGCGGCTTGTAGGCGTGAAAAAAACTCTCACTGATTGTTCTGTTGCACCTCTTGTACCACCTCCAATGCTTGCCCAGACTTAGCTACCCAAGCCATTAAATGCAGTTTGTCTGTGCTTCCTGGCAAGCTGTATTTCACTGTGAGAAAAACAACTCATCGCAATATCCTTAATTTCACTCTCTGTTTATGTGATCTCACCCTGGAGATTTCAGTTGCACCGAAGCCCCCAGGTGCTGCTGAAGAGTGAGCAGGCTGAGCAGAGAGGATGCAATAACCTGATTATTTAAGGACCACTCAGGAAAAAATGTAGTGCCTTGGTAATGCTTAGAAAGCCACAAGGAGGTTTCCATAGGGAATTACTACAGCTCATGAAAAACGCTCCGCTTCACACAGGAATATTTGAAAGCAGTGTCAGGAGATGAGTTAACATTATTGATTGATGTAAACGTGACATATCTGTTATGCCTGAGGTCACCTAAGAATGTAATTTCTATTAGGCTTCTCTGCTGCTGGAATCCTTTTCATATGCAACTATCCAGGTAACTGGAGCTTGTTTAGACAGAGCCAGCCCATCCAAAGCACAAAGTGGATAAAGCTGTGCCTCAGAACACACTCACCTGCTTCTATTCAGAACATCACAGAATCACAGAATGGCTTGGGTTGGAAGGGACCTTAAAGCTGATTTGGTTCCAACGCCCCTGCTGGGGTCAGGGATACCTTTCCTTGGAGTATTCATTCACATAATGAGTTTTGTGCTGCATTTGGCCAGCACACAACACGCCCAGGTCTCTGCCCACCACAGGTCATGAGCGGCGCCCACAGCTCCCCATGTGGATCCTGTACATACAAATTGTCACCCAGGATTGACAGGCAGCCAGCAAACTTGTGTTAAAAAGAAAAACACAAGAAAAGAACTCTCAGCTGACACAACAGGTCCCACCCTTGGCACTGCAGAGCACCAGCTGCTCAGGGCCCTGCAGATTGCTTCTTGACCATTCTGCAGCTTGGTCTGATGGAGGGGAGCAACAAATAGGAATGAAATTATTGTGATGCCAGATTTTTTTAAAGCCTGCCATTTGACTTTAAGCAGTCTTAAATACCTTCTTCCTTCAGTTTTGTCTTCTTATCCTTTGTCTATTTGTAGTATAAACTCTGTTGAGCAAGGACTGCCTCTCTCTGAAGGGCTGAAGCAGTCAGAAGTCTCACCCACAGATGCATCCCTTGATCTAGAAGAGAGCTTTGAGAAAAGCTACCCTTTCTACAACCTGACTTCCATCCACTCATATTTAATCTATAATATGTGGATTTTTGAAAATAGCTCCATGATATTACATGGTCTTCAAGTGATTTTAATTGGCATCTCTCTCAAAGTTTATGGCCCCTTCCCACCAGTACCCTGTTCCAATGCACAGTTCCCATTCATTCTATCCTACATTAACTTTTCATCTACTAGAAGTGTAAGACACAAGTACCACAGCCTGACATCATACAGTACCACGTGATTTCACCTTCCCATCCCCCAAATACTGAAGTGATCTCCATCTGTGTATATGTACATACGGACAGCTGTACCCTCCCCAACACACCACAGAAAAAGTCACTGAAGAGCTCAAAGATCACATCTCCCCTTTCAGTACTTAGGAAGAGGATTTTACCCTCGTTTTAACTTCCAAAAGGTGCATCTCTAAAGTGCCCTTGAAAACAGACTTTTCTCTGAGTAGTGCCACCAGAGAGATTTTGTCAGTGTATCATTAGCATTGAATGTACCAAAATGAGAATACCACAGCATCCTTTCAAAATTTGAAAATATATAGTTAAGATACCTGCTGTGTCAAAGGCTTTTAAGTATTTTAAGAATTTTCATTATTTGGATGTTTTTCAGTTTTCTTCCTTATGCCAAGCAGTTAATTAGGTTCAATTGCATTTTCACAGGTAGAATACTGGCTTGATTTTTACTCCTATTAAAAAACTGATAGCAGAGATCTCAGGGCATGGAAATTACACTTATTTAGAATGGTGTTTAACATGGTCTTTGGATTGTGGAGCACAAACATTCTACACCAAAAACTTCAGTGTTACCAAATTATGAATTCAAGAGCGGATTAGACAATTTCTGATGTTTAGAGAACAATCTACTATTGAAAACAGACTGCTTGGCTTTGTCTACAAAGTAGTCCAGTGTCAACATCTTGGTAAGGGTTCAATAAGCTTATGCTGTTATAATCAAGAGAGCCCAAACACACGCTGTAGAGATTTTTTTTTAAAGTCTATTTTAGTTTACTTAATGGCATTCTGTACCTAATGTGCATGGTTACATATCAACACAGTACCATTAGAGAAAATATCTATTTACAGTTTCACTAGATTTCATACTGGGAATAAGAATCTGAAAGAATATCACATTTCTCTACTAAGAACAAACAGAAGAAAAGTAACATGAAGCATTAACTTAATATTAGGGTTTACAATTACAGCTGCTGATGATTTAAGCTCTTTGGAGGCTTTGACACTAAGCAAAAGGGGGAAATTGGACTTTCAAATGAGTGAAGGACGAAACAAGCAGGCTTTTGTGCAGCCAACTTGAAGATTACATGCAAAAATCAGACTTTTAAGATTAGAGAGGTCACATTTGGCCTTTCAGGAAAACAGAGGATAGGATATTAGCATCTTCTGTAAACTGCTTGAAGACTAGCATTCACATGAACCGCAAACTAAAGCATTCACTCATCTTCCTAAGAAAATAAAGAGAACTTGGCAGTACAATAATCCTCAGAGAATGCCAGGACAGGAACTTCTGTTGTCTTTGTTGATTTAGCAACTGATGTGTCCAATACCTTAGTGTTTGGTAAAGAAAAAGCATAAACGTGTGTTCCAACATCTTTCTTGTTGGAAAGAAGCCACTTGGAGGCCGCCAACAAAAATAAGGAAAGCTAAACCTCAACTCACAAATACCACCATTATGCCATTTTACACCCCTCCATGGACAGAACTGTTTTAAGTAGGGATAGCTCCACGAAACAAAAGATGGGTATCACCAACATGCAGCTGTGAGTTGTATTAGACACCTTTCTCACCTGTTCACTGCCGCTCTTCCCTTTCAACCCAGTAACACACCTCAGTTTGAAGGCTCTGTTCTGACCACAAATTCTCACTGACTACACCTGTTAAACCACCAGCAGGGCATGCCAGTTTACACTGGCTGTGCTTGCAATGTCGGCTAAATCAGGAGTGTTTAACCAGACAAGACACAGCTGCTTTAGAACGGGCAGACCCACATACCACTTCCCTTCTGCATGGAAATGGAACCTAAATTTGAGCTCATTTCAAATTTTGCTACAGGAAACGCAAACACTTAGAAGTCAAATAGCATCAGCATGCATTTTTATTTTTATTTACTAGGTGCCTAAGAACGCAGGCAGAGTCACCCATTCATTTTTCCAGCTGGAAACTGAGATCATAAATTGCTGCGTGCAGTCTCACCCGGGCACCAAACGCTGCTGAAAGGCTCCGAATGCCACTGTCCAAGAGGCAGGGCTAGCATATCGGATCTTTACACTGAGGGACAACACAGAGCCTCTCTCCTCCTTCAGCAGCTTTGAGCGGGTGTCACCGCTTCTCTCCGAGTGCCGAGGTGGCGGCGCGGAGATGCAGCTGTGACACCCGGTGTGAGAACGAGCCGGGCTGCCACCAACCCGCACTGGGCAGCGCTCCAACCCGGCAGGGCTGGGAGCTTTAATCGTCCCCTCCGGTAATAACCCGGCACCCCACACCCAGCATGCGGCTTCATCCGCGTTCACGGCCGTCCCGGGACCGNTCCACACGGCGCCTCTGCCCGGCCCGGGGCTGCGCGGCCAAGGGGCAGGAGCAGCAGGAGGAGGCGGAGGAGTGGGACGGGGACATTCTGCGAGCGGCTCCCGGGCGCCGCCGGAGTCTCCTCCTCCCGCTGCCCGGCCCCGCCTCGGCTCCCGGGAAGGCGCTCAGGAGTGTGGGGTTCTGCTGGGGCTGCGGTGTCGCTTGTGCTGTGTATTGTGGCCCCTGGGGCTCCTGCCGCCCGCTGCCGTCAAGCGTGACGTCCGGGAATCCCTCGGTGCTGCCCTGGCCCAGCAAGAGGTCATAGAATACAGAATCATAGAATCAGAACGGTATGTGTTAGAAGGGACCGTAAAGATCACATATTTTCCACACCCCCTGCCTCCTCTGGACTCCCTTCGACAGCCCCACGTCTTTCCAGTGCTGGGGACCCCAGAACTGGATTCACTATTCAAGCGGGGATCTCAGCAGAGTGGACGGGAGAATCCCCTCCCTGGGCCTGCTGCCCACGCTGCTCTTGAGGCAGCCCAGGTGTGGGGTCCTCGCTCGGTGCCGTGAGCCCCGACCTCATCCAGGTCACTGAGCTGGCCGGGACAATGTGTCTGTCACCGATGTCTTCCCACTCCTCCCTCCATGGCAGGGAAGGAGCTGGCCCCAGGAGCCTGAGGCTTCCCGTGAGCAGGGGCGGGATGGGGAGGACCAGCCCCTCGTTCTCCTTCTGGTGCCTTTGCTGGCATGGTGGGACCTCTCTGGGGAACCACCCTGCTGCCAGCTCCCATCCCATCCCATCCCATCCCATCCCATCCCATCCCGGGTGGCAGCGCCTGCCCACGCAGGCCCAGAGTTTTGCAGGCAGCAGTACAAGGAAACAGACTGCATTTCGTAAGATGAACTGCTCCAGTTCCTCAGTAGTTTGCAGCTTTAAATGTTTAAATGTTAAAAAAAAAAAAAAAAACCAAAGTCATGAGAGTAAGAAAAAAAAGTTTGGAGTCATCACATTTCTCATTAATTTTTGAGCTGCTGTGGTGTTGTGGGGTTACATTTTCAGACTTTGTTCTATAACCACAAAGACTCGAGGCTTTTTTGCCTGCCTTTGAGATGAAAGCAAATTCCCCAGACGCTCCAAGCCTACAGAGTGGAGGCTTCAGGCAGAGCATCATATGTTCCAACACTTTTGATTTGACATCTGTCAACCCTGCAGCTTCACTACAGGTAGATTTGGGGTTTCTTTCTTTTTGCACTTCCTATCACGAGTATTTAATGTGCGCTTGGATCAGGAGTGCCCCTGGATACCTCCCCACTCAGATCCACTAATTTGCGTCTGAAACTGAAATGTGCACAGGAGTGAGTGCACCTCCTGCATCTCCTGGGCCAGGCTAGAGCTCCTCTAGCTCTAGGGTTTGGGTGGGCACTGGGGCCTCAGCACAAACTGTTCTCCAAGTTGCTCTTCCCAGTGCAGGTACAGTCTGAGTATGTCTGGGTTCAATAATCTGTTTTGGCCACCGTGTTTGCCAAAAAATGGAAACGAAAAGATGATAACAAAAACAATGTCAGTTTCCTCAAAGCAAGTGCAGTTTAACAGCCTAATGAATTCTTCTATTTCCACATATGAAGAGATTAAAATACTAACATTACTCTGTTTAAAGAGGAACATCAGGAAAAGGAGTGCTTTAATCTGATAGTGATAATCACTGTAGTTTATCTGTGCTGCAAGGCTGTGGTAAGAGTTCAGCTTTCCAATGTACTGGAAAAATAAAGATACATGAAGCAGATCTTAATGGTATCTCTTGCTTCCTCTTTGTGTCTTGTCCTTGTAGCTGCCTATTTCCAAAGCACTGGCTTCATTTAGGTATTTCTGTGAGTATAAGGTCTGTATTGGTGTGAGAGCATTGTACAAGAAGTCACTGCCAGCAGATGTTTGAATGCAGCTGCAGCTTCTCCACCAGCTGTGCCAACGCCACCCAGCCCACAGGTCACAGCCTCTCTCCTGGGCAGCCTTTTTGAGCCATTTCAAGCTGCATGGCCACAGTGCAGAGATTTGGTGATTGTGGTGACAAATCCTCCTGGCCTGGTTGTCTCCTCAGTGTGAGAGGCGGAGCTGTCCGTAGTTGGTGCCATCGGTGACTGCAGCTGTGGTGTCCAAGCTAGTACAGGCAAGACTCCTGTTTGATTCCCTGGAATCAGTGAGACCTCAAACTGCTTTCCTGTTGCTCCTGATTGTGCATGTGCAATTCCATCTGCTCAAACAACGTAACCAGAATTTGTACTTTGACTTGGCTGTCCACTGCACAGAGTTCTTGCTGTGGGCACCATGACTGTGCCTGCGATGCTGCTTTTGCTCTGACATCCAACTCCTGGAGTGTCCTAAGTGCCCTGAGAAAGGCTGGAGATTTAAGAGCTACAATAGTCTGCAACTTAACAGCTCAAATTTAGACACAAGTGTGAGCGTAAGTGGCAGTGGGAATTCATCCTCCATGAACTGTTTGAAATGAGCCTTGGAAAAAGTGCCGAGGTGTGCAATCGTCCAGACTCCAGTTTGCTCTGGGGTTTCTCTGTGCAATGTAACGCTCATTCTTTGTGTTTGATGGAATGGCAGCAATGTGAAATCACCCTAAAGACTGGGGCTTGAAAGGCAAATTCAAGGCAACTTTAAAAAAATGTTGAACTTCTAAATTAGATTTCTGTAGTTTTCTTAAGGGACCTTTTAAGCATGTGAAACTATGAATGTATTAAACAAATGTCGCATATATTGAATTTGAAGGCACAGTCCCTTTTTTTGTTTCTCCCAGTTCAGCTTTCAATTTTCATAGAAAAAATTCCAACTATTTAAGGTTGTGGTTTTTTGGAGTTCCTGGCACTCCTGGCATTACACAAGAATTAACCAGTCTGCTTTTCATGGAAAATTCAGGTTTTGACTGTTCAGAGGTAAAAGAAAATTTTCAAGACTGAAATCAAGCAACACTAAAGGACTGAGATGTGTGAAAATGTCTTGGTTGAATAGCAAAGTTGTGCCCAAAACAAAGTTAAGTGCTCTTGGAGACTTTAAAAAATATTATTGTTATGTCAAAGAATTAATATAAGGACATAACTTTTCTTTCCTGCTTTTTTTAATAGCAGTTCAGAAGTATAATTTTATTACTCTGTACCAGAATAGCTGTAACAACTGCAGTTACAGTGATAATAAAAATATAGCTTTTGATGGAGAGAAGAAATTAATTAAAATCAAATATTAATAGCATTTTAAAATCTATTAATTTTTCTCCAAATAGTAAAAGAATGATAAGGAAATAAAAACAATACTCAAACAACCCAGCTGTGTGTAATGAAGTTTTGGAATCCCGAGTGAGGTCTAATTAGTCATAAGAGGATGACAAACAGGGCCCCAACCCAAACCACACAGTTTTTAGCCCAGTGAATTGCCTGACTGAATGCTCTGATACTTAGAATTACTCTTGTAAATACCTGCAGAAATAGAGACAGTCTTAAAATAAAACAGTAATCATAATAATGCGTTTCTTCTGTACAATCCCTAGAATTCTTGGAGCTTATTATTACTTTCTTATGATGTTTAGTGGCAGCAACACTTGCAGTTTTCAAAAGGCATCTCGCCTGCCCATGCCATGCCTGTCAAAGGCACTTGGCTCATTTTGCCTTTTTAAGTGACATATTCATGTTTGCTAATAGAAAGCTGCTTTTCCTAAAATGACAGAGACAGGAAAGAAACACTAGAGACTGGCTTACAAGAGGACAGCATTGGCTAGAAATGTCAGGAAGATGTACACCAATGGAAATTCTTGTTCTGGTAATTTAAATAACAGAGATGATAATCACATCGTTTCTTGTGTGAAACTTGAGTTATATCCTAATAACTTTCTTTCCTAAGTCACACCTAAACATCAGTGGCACACTCCTTGTCAAAAATGTAAAAAGAAGATACTGCCCTGACTGTAAAAATAGCAAATTTTAGGGAAATGAAATATTCTTCAGGGCAGCACTCTCTGGCTGTGTGTCCCACCCCAAGCACTTTCCTGCTCCCTACACCAGTGATCTGAAGAAATCTCCTTGGCTCTTCCCAGTTAAAGGTGGCCTGATGCCCTTCCTCCCAGCAATGGCACAAAGGAGATGTGTGGTAACTCTCCTTCAGTTTCTTCACTACCAAAACCCTTGCAATGGAAAATTTCAACATGAAAGTCTGGGTCAGGCATGCAGAAAGCACATACATGGTGTACGTGTGCAAGTCTTGGAGAACACCAGTTGCCTCTTTCCATTCCATCTGGCAGGGTCGGTGTGTCTTAGGCAGCCACAAAACAGAAAATTTTGGGGGCAAGGCAATAGTTAGGCATTCCCAGTTAGACACTGACTGACACATCAGTATGTGATAAAACAGCAGATACATGGTTTCATGTTTAATAGATGTACTGAAGAGCAACATCTCTGGGTTGTTTCTTTTTTTTTTTTTTTATGCTGTTAACATCCCTTAAAATTCTAACTGTTAATATCTCTTCAGTTTTTCATTAGTGTGATTGGAACCAGCTGTGTCTAAACTGTTTTGACATTAAATGAGAATGGTCTCGAAAATAAAAGACTTCTTTGTGTACCAATAAAAGAACTACAGTTTAGCCAGATTTCGATTATACAAGGCTTTTGCTGAGTCATTACAATCTGATCCTGGAAAAGAAAGTGGTAATTACATTGCAGGAATAAAATGTAATTCCGAAACAGTCTTGAAAGGCAAAAAGGTGTGAACTTTGGAGCTCATCACCATGAGATACTGAGCAAAGCAGATTTACTAGCAAAGCATTAATATCTCCAGTTCTCACCACTGATGGTGGTCTCATCACACTTAATCAAAGCACTATTTAGGTCCTTAAAGGAATTTAGACATAGCAGGGTGTGAAAATGTTGTAAACTCCTCTCAGTAGTGAGTAGTATAAATAACATAGCTCCTAAAAGCACATTGAGGGAATTTAGAGATAGTATATTTATATTTATATTTATATTTATATTTATATTTATATTTATATTTATAATATATAAAGTAGTTCAAGTACATGAGTACGTTTTAAGTGAACCTATACTTAGTCTCTCAATACTCATGCAAGATTAGCTTCTGTATTCTTCTTTATCAGGACTTAAAGTGTTTTACCATCATGATATGAATTCAGTTTACTTCAACTATCCTAATGTCAACAGCATGACTTAAAATATTCCTCAGGGACAAAGACTGGATGTATTTTGCATACTGTACAAGTGATACCTGAAAGAAAAAGGAAAAAGTTGCACAAAGTTAATTATGCATAAAAATATAAAATAGTGTATAAACAGCATGTTCTCTCCTTTTTAAATTTCGATCACCACAAACTTGCCTAGGAACAGCAGCTGCATAAATGAATCCTGTGCTTCTGGAAATCAGTCAAATTGCATATGTAAATATATGGGTTAAATAGAAATTTCAGGAGGTCAGGCACACGTTTGCTCACCCATATGCATACACATGTACACACATGTCCATATATACATCTCTTTGTCTCTAAATATACACATATATGTCTCTGCACATACATGTATGTCTGTGTATGCAAAGTGCACTAATAGCATTTTAATTTAAATCAAACATGTATATCCAGACTTACATTTATTTATCAGAGCTTGACCACTGTCCATCTAAGTATACTTAGAAATAAATAATTGTATTTTTATCTTTATCTTTTTACAAATACATATAGTTTAGAACTTTCAAAATACACTTTATAAATAGACTGAGGTACCAGAGTATTTTAATGCCAAAAGCAATATGCCAGAAAACATAAAGTTTTCTGAGAATTTGGAAACAGAAAATTTGACACAGAATGAGTATCTTTAACTTCTTTCAGGGGCCATGAGAAGGAGAATTTCTGGCTTCAGGACTGGTTACACCTTCGAAGAGCACAAACTCCACCTAGTGATAGGTTCAGTGGTGAAATTTTAGAAACCCAACAATTCTAAAGCACAATCTCAGTTGTTTGGCAGGACTATAAAAATACAAAATAAAGACTTAGGTTGATACACTTAATCTTTGAGAAAGTAAGAAAAAAATCAGAGAAAGACGTAGTATAAATGTTTCTAGAATTTTTTGCGACTCACCTGTTTATGAAAACATTTCAGTAACAAAACGTTTTCACATTTTTATAAGAATTGTGAACTTGTTAAAAAACCCTATAAATTAATACACACGCACATGTAAATTGTTTTATTTGTTTAATCTTTTTTATTAAAAATGAAGACATGTAAAAAAGACATTGGAATGGATTAATTTGGTCCTGCTCATTATTGGGCAAAGTATATGGACAAGATAAATTTACAAGTCCCTGAAACTGCTCAGACATACAGCAGTTTACAGTCCATTACATAAACTTCTGTAGTGTTAGATTTGAGGGTAATTCCCATTTTAAATACTTCTCACTAAATTAGTTCACCTTTAAAAAAAGAAATTGTCCTTACAGTAACAATTTCTGTGACTGATCTCCCCTTAAAAAAATAATTAAAGCTTATTTAAATTAATGAGGGCACCATTTACTTTATTTCTCCTTTTCTACTTTCCTCTATTTAACAGTATCCAAGTAGAACAGAAACCACATGTGCATTCAGAAAAATAAGAAAATATGTAAATATAATGGAGAAAAAAAAGCCCTCATGTAAGCTTCACTGCAAAACCCAGAAGCAGCCCATAGAAAAATAAAAGACACAAAGAATCCTAATTAATCTGGCAAAGGATGACCCAAGCATCCAGGTTTTTAGTATGATGATTGTGGTAGCACAAAGGTAGACCTGTGAAAGAATCTGGGCATCTGCCATACTTAAAAGGACAAAGCATTCAGGTGAACCAACTCCTAGGATGGAATTGACTCTGAACACTTCTGACCCATTGTATAAAATTTAAGCAACTCTGAAAGTAGGAAAAAATGAAGGAAGAACTGGAAAGCAGCCAACCCACTTGTCCCAACTTTTAACAGTTGACCCAGGGTGACTTTATGGTGCTTGTATCCCCAATCATCTGTCCTGCTTATGCTGGATATTAAGTTCTGTAGCTTCAAGCTAGGCCCAGAAGGACAGAGAGAGCGACAGGGGAAGAAGATGCACGCAGTTTGTCTGCAGGAGCTTCACTCTACTCCCCTGGAATTCCTCCTGGCACTGTGCTCTGAGCTGGTACAGTGAAAGAGAGAAAAGGGTCTCTCTGTGAGCTCTCTTGCTTGCAGAGGGAGAGAGAGACTCTTTGCTTTTTTGCTGGTTTTCCTCATTAGCTGAAGCAAGAGGAGCTTCACCTGTGGCTTTTCTTCCGGGACTGTACAGCATCTCTCCGGTCTAGGACATCAGGACAATCCCCTGGGGACCCCCCGAATCTGCAGCCAGGCCTGGACACCCACATGAGCCCTGAGAGACTGAGTGAGATGAGACACCCCTCGCTGAACTACAGCAGAACTCTTTCTGAATTTGCCAGCTCTTCAGAACAGCAAGAGGTTTCATTGTTTGATACTATTCATTCTTTCATGCTTGTGAATATGTTGCTTGTTAAATAAACAGTTTTTTCCACTTTTCTCTGAGGAAATCTTTCCCAAGATTTTCCCCACTTGGGAGTGGGGTGGCTGAAATTGACTTTTCTAGAGGAGACCCTCTCAGAGATTTCCTCCTAAAATTTTGCCCTAAAGCCAGGACACCAGTTCACTGTGTGGTCAGGGATGTCACTGGGGTCACCAACCACCAGGGACCAGCAAAGAGACCTCCAGGACAGAAGAATGCTTGTAAAGGGGAGGGAAAATATATTAATGATTTCAGGGAAATTTCTTATCGTGTGCATGTTTGTTCTGGGAAAATCAATTACTATGTATGTAAAGTACAGTGTATAAACAGGAGCTTTTTCTGTACTCAGCCTACACAATATTTTGGAGAAGATACCCCTCGTGCATCTGGCTGAATAAAGAATTCCTGCTTCTTAATTCTACAGTGGTGTTAAGCAGTTTTTATTTGTACCAATTTTTGGCTCCTCCTGCTAAGTGTTCAACTGAAGAAAAGCCAGTCCGTCTGAGAGAAATATCAATATTTACCCCATAATGATCAGTTTGTCATACCAAAATATACCACAGTACCTCTGGTTGCATTATTTTCCTGTAAGAAAAGCTTCACTGGAGACTCATTAAGGTGTAGATGTTCAAAGAATACAGGATTAGAATCCAAGCAAAACAAAAGTGAGGGTGTCCAGTTTTCTCTGGGCCTGTTTCAGTGAGGAGAGAGGCCCATCAGCTTATAACAATTTCAGCAGGACCAAAGGTTTTCAGCACCTCTCAGAAATAAAAGCTCTCTCCCTGTCCCAGTTTGGCAGGATACTTCTGTACTTACACTGTTTCCACTGGGACTGCTGCCATGCGTGAAATTAGGCACATACTCAAGTAACTTCTTCCATAGTGACCTGCATGTTGACTTGAAAGTTTTACTGTTGTTTTTTCTATGTCAAAACAGAAAGAAACATATATATTTCTAAGGAACTGAGTACCCTTGATATTCTTAATTAGGTTGTTAAACCAAATAATATCTTACATAAAATATTATAATTTTGCAAGAGTATCATGCTGGAAGTGGTATTCTGTAGATGGAAAGAGAATAAACTTATTTAGCAAAAACCCATAAAATTCCTGTATTCAACTTTTCACATTAAAAAAAAACCCATATTTTGCTTTAGAACACCAACAGGTAAGGCCACAGAACTCCAGGAAAGTGCTGGTAAGCTTATAATTTTGAACTATTAAAATTACCAATAAATACCAAGAAAATCATCCGCCTATTTCAATTTACAGCAATCAAATCAATCAAAAAAAAGCAGCCACCAACATATCAATAACTGTTTTCAAGTAAAAATGGCATTATGTGCTTTAAGACTGTCACATTCTCACAGAGTGTTAGAGCAATATACATGTATTAACTTTCATCCTTCTGTCCAGGTTAGTCACTGGAATGTCCTGTCGTGGTCTGTCCTGGTTAGTTTCACTGGAATTCTCCAGTGTATGATTCTGATTTTCATCCTTACTGTCTTCAGCAGATAAATCTTCCTTTTCTTTTCCTTCACTCTGCAATGGCTTTTCAGAGCTGTCTTCCTTTCTGCTACATACATTCTTCTGGCCTGTCAGTGGTTTTCGTTTGAACAGGGAAAACTGAAGTGAAAAAACCAGGTAAATGATATGACTGAAACAGCAGTGAAATTCAAGATAAAAAAAGCACAAACCCCTTTGTGTATACCAAGGTCAAATGAGGTTGGCAAATTTCTCCTTGGTAAAATAAATATTTTTTTTCAAAAAAAATGACAAAAAATGTTAACAAGAAAATTTCAATATTTGAAGTACGTCAAAATAGCACATGGGAATCAGAAAAGTTAAAGTGATTGCATTTTGTCAAGTAACACACTGTGCAGTTTGTACAAAATGCTGTAAGTGGTGCATTTATTTGGGTTTCTTTCAAATAAGAGCCTGAGGCAAGGCCCAAAAATAAAGCCCCAGAGCAGTAAGTGCCTACTACGGCTCCTGAAAAACGTGTGTACTGCCATTAATGGCAGTGCTTGTGCTCAGTGAGACCACACACGTGCTCAAAGTTAACTGGTGCTTAGGGTCTTTGTTCAACAGAAAACTCAGCAGCCTCTGCAGGAGCCTCTGGATCCTCAGCCTGTAAGAAATTCCGTATCAGGTACTCCTCAACATGCTCACACACCTATATAGAGATATATATATTTGATCACAAAATGGAAATAGATGGAAATGTTGGAAATAGATGCAACATCAATGAGCTCAGCTGCTGCTTTCAGAGACAAATAGTGGGGGAAAGCTTTTTAGATAATGTCCTATAGGAATCAAGTCCTAAGTTTTCCCCTCACCAATATGTGATGTGATAAACAATCTCTCTTTCACAGACATGCCATCAATGAAGAGGTGATAATGGGCTTTATCTCATTTCTGTTATTTGGACAATTTAAAGTTTTTTTATCAAAAAATAAAGTCTTAAACAGAAGGAACAGGTTTCTCAGCAGTTTAATTATCTATGCTGATCATGTAAGTTCAAGGTATTTGCTTTGGTAACTGCCCACTGGCTTCTTGGTCACTGGCAAAGCTAGAAAGAAACATCAGGCCACAAACCTTTTTTTTCTGCACAGTTCCTCCAGTTTTTTGGTCATCAGTGTTCTCTGAAGAATTGTTCACAGTGTGATTGTCAGTGCTTTCCTTCTCTACAATAATACAACCATTTATGTTAACTTTCTTCTGATTCATGCAAATCAGAAAAATATCACAGAAAAATTCATGCAAATCAGAAAAATATCACAGAAAAACAGAAAAAAATTGCTCTTCAGATTATTTTTGAAGTAGAAGTTACTAAATAAAACTTAAAAAGCAATCAGAATATTCAGTGTAATTGATGCCCAGCCTAACAAGACTATTTTTATTTTTTAATCTCTCCATATAATGTCCTGATACAACTCTCCAGATGCTTGATTTTCAAGAACAGAACACTTATGACAATATACAAAATATTTTTACTTGACACTCAGAGTTTCTTCTTGCTGACAGGAGGCAATGTCTTGCACACTTATTTGCAAGTAGACTCTAATTTGGGAAAGCTGACTTTTAGGGCAGGAGTTACGGTTCAGCATGAACTTTATTCCATAGAAACAATTCTGGGAAAGGAAAAAACTTTCCATCTCAGTTGATGTTCCTGTGTTTAAATTTTCCTATAGTCCCTGTATGAATCATATAAATTTAGAACTTAATATCAAAACTTCCAGATCACTGGATAATGGAAAAATATTTAAGCATCCCTTCTGTACAAGCTATTTCCATTATAATATTGAAAATAAATGGCATAGCTTCTTCATTATAAAGGCTGTGGTCTGTTTTATACCACACTTGTTATTTTCTATCAAGAGAACCATGCTAGATTATTCCAAAATTTCTAAAATAAAAGAAGTCCTACACATACAGGGCACCCAAGTTCATGTTCCCCAGCTTTTCTAAAGGAATATACAGTTCTCATAAACTGCCATCAAAACTACAAGGAGAATCTAGACTTTCATCTTCAGCATCCTGAACAGTGTTCAGCAATTATCACATTTCACCGAAAATAATCTCTGTGTGAATGGAATGAAGAAATGTCAGCTCAAAAAGGTGGGGAAGAATTCTGAGAAGCTCCTTGATTGAAGTGAGGCACAGGGCACCTAAAGTTGCTTGAGAGATAATAAAATTACCATGACTTTGGCACTGCACAACCAGAACTGCTCTTAGTAAGATTCAGTCCTGCTAAGAGAAGAGTCCTTCTTGTGGACTTCCTCCAACACATAACTGGGAAAAGTATTTATTTCTTTCAAATAATTAACAATTAATAATGGTGGTTTGCCTCTCAAATTTCATTACCTCTCAAGAACTGCACTACCAACTACCAACAAGAACTGTGTTGTCCAGTATTTTTATCATATTGTTTAGCAAACTTTTATCTGTCTTTAGAATGTCCAGTTCTTAGGAACTGTGTTCTTACCCTGCTGAATGATGGTTTCTTTCTGAGTAGTCTCTTCTGTCTATAGACCAAAAAAAAAAAATCCTCTTTCAAAATTGTTTTTTAAAAAAGTGTAACTATTACCACCTGTATGTGTTTCTCCCTCTACCAAAACCACCCCTATCAACAACTTTGCATTTACAGGATAGCTACACAAGTATCAAACTGTAGTTAATTATAGAACCAAATTCTTTCAGAGACCATCACTTAATAAGAGTAAATGCCTTTACCTCTCCAGTGTCCACAGTGCTGCTATTACTACTGATTTTCTCTCCCTCAGGTGTTTTTCTATCATTTTCTTTTGTATTTTCTTCCTCTTTTTCCTCTTCTTTCTCTGTTCCTTCTCCTGCTTCATCTCCTTCTGTTTCTTCTTTTCCTTCTAGTTCTTCTCTTTCTTCTTCTTCCTCTTCTTCTTCCTCTTCTTCTTCCTCTTCTTCTTTTTCTTCTTCTTCTTCTTCGTCTTCTGTTTCTTCTTCTTCCTCATCATCATCATCATCTATTTCTTCATTTCCAGACAGGTTTTGTTCCTTGGACAAAATTGCCAAAACATAATTTTGAAACTCAAGCTGTACAATGATCATGATCCTCATCCTACACCAGTTCATCACGCATCAGAATTTGACTAAGAACAAGGAAATTCAAAAGGAAATGTTCTAAGGACTAGATAGAAAAAGAACAGACACAGGAAACCTCAATCAAGGTTTGCGAATTTTAATATATTTTAAAAAAACCTGACCTCCAGGAAACATTAGGAGTGCAGCTGACTTATGTTTTGCCAACGTGTGCCTCCTTAAAGGAAAAGCAATGATAACAACTTCCTTGTGGAAAGAAAATATTTCTTTTAAATGTTTGAAATGAGCATGATTGACACAAGCAGTAGTAATTCCAACACCGAAAAAAATAATTCAAATCTATTTCCAAAGAAAATTAATGAAGAAATGCCAGATACAATGTTTTGACTCATGTGATTCAATATGGACATTATAGTTTGAATTTAAGTTATTTTCAGTCTAAGATAGAACTTCAATATAGTAAAAATAAAATGGCCAAGGGCATTAAATATTTAAAGGCACGAATGTTATTTTTGTAAAATGTGTAGAAAAATGAACCAATTATATCCTTCTTACTCCCTTCAATCAGACTGTCATTATTATGCCAGTATGTACTTATGGCAACAGAAAAAATAGTATTTAAATAAGAAACATTCTCCTTCCTATTGCAGAAATATAAGGGCCTAAACCAAGGGCTTCCAAGGTCAAACCAAGTGAAGCCTCCTCACTGCCCAGAAGGAGAACATTTCTGTTCCTCTGTTGCCAATGTCATGGTGGTAACGGGTGGGAAGTACCTGCACACTCTTGGAACTCTGGGAGAGAAAAGAGTCTTACACTGAACTCCTTCCTGCACCTGGCTCCAAATGTTGTCTCCTATCTTTGGTTAGTGTTTTCCTTCTTCTCTCTTACTTCTTTGGATTTTTGCCTGCTGTCTCCAGACTGTTCTCATGGTCATTAGAAGGTAACTTGCTGGTCAGGAGGAGACCACCAGTGACTGTTTCCAGGGGTGGGAACACAGAGACTTTTGGTGGAACTCTTTTGCTAAGCACAACTCACATACCCCAGGAGTCTGAGACATCCTTTTAGGGGACTTATGGAGACCTGCATCATTCTGGACCCCAGGTCACAGCCTATAGCACTTAAAATCACACTAGATTAATTTATTTCAGCAACTGAGCCATGCTCCTCATCCTAAATAAAAAAGGTGAAGGAGAGACACTCCTTTTACTCCAAGGAAGACACATGTTTAACTGAACAGCTTCCCAGACTGACCCCGTTTCCATTTACTGCATTTGCAGCTTTTCACAGGTGTCTCTGGCTGTGACCTCATCTGTTCAACTCCTAAAATAGCACATTTTGCATCATAACTCTGATTTTAGCACAGTTCTATTACTGTTATTTCTGCTTGCCCATTTATACCATGTTTTGGAGATTTTACCAATGGTAGGGAATGATCTGAGAATGTCATACTACAGAGATGCTTTTACTTTTAAAGATGAATCATCTGACCATTAAAAATTATACCTGAAGAATATAATAATCTAAGAATCTAGACCACTATATAAAAGTACATATATGTGTATATATATGTATTATATGTATATGTTATATGCATATATTATATATACATATCTCTTCATAATTCTCTTCCATCATGCTTCAGGGGGTTTATTTTCCTATTGCACCTTAAACTCCTTTTTCATAGAAAGATAATGCTGTATGAATACTTTCAATACCTCTAAAGTTGAGACACAGAGAAGCTGACCGGGCCAAGGTCACACACAAAGTCAAAATAGTAGAGAGCATGCAAGTGAAATATTTCAAACTGGTTTCATTTAAGCTTGAGGTTCCAGTTTCTTCAAGGACAAAAGAGTGGTTGTTACTATGAAACAGCCTTAAACATTTTGTACGTCCAGTATAATAAATCAGTACAACAGAACAGCAGTCTAGAAAATATGACCTTGCAGATTTAACACACTATACAGATTTTTGTAGAGCTGTCCTTTGCTTAACTTTTTTCATTTATTCTGGTTTTCCTGTAAATCCAGACCTTCATAACCAGACATTCTTAAAGATGTCTCATTCTTCTTTGCTGTTTCCAAGGTTTAGGGGATAAATGACCTTATTTGCACTGGTTTTGGCAAAAGTAGTGCCTTAGGGTATAACTCAGTGGGTATAACTGTCTTTTGCTAAAATGGCTGCAGCTGACTTTTCTTTGGGCAGATTAATACAGGATAAAAATATGGCTTTTCAGAATGCTCTATAAAAATGCAGTCTTATGTCTACACAAGAGAGAGGAAAAGATTTCACTCTGTTCTGTTATTGTTGTCTCACCTGGTGCCATGCTCTGGGTAAAAGTCTCACTGAAGACTGAGACACATCTCATGGTAGACCTTGCTCAAGTGACAGCTGCAAACGAGGATTCTCTGTATTTCTGTAACTGTTTCATTGTGGACCCCTCCTGCTTAGTTTATGGAAACATCTCTGGCAGATGGGCTGCTCATAATTAGCATTTCAGAAGGGAAGTCTTATGGTACCTTTCCACATCTCCTCAAGAAGTCAAAATAATGTTTGCCACCACCATTTTCTGCTTTTAGGGAAGAAAATCTCAAAGCCACTGATGGGACAAATTTAGTTGCAGATCTTTTAAAAATCTGATGGAAACTCAGTGATGAAGAGAAAGCTGTAATTACTATGTGTACCACTCAAAGTGGAGAGTTCTGGGAAGCTCTGGTTTACAGAGATGTTTCTGTTTCCAGTTGCCTTGGAAACTGTTAAAAATCCACAGAGAAGGTTATTAAAGAGAGTTGAGAATGAGGTAGGGTAGCTACATGTCTGTTCCTGTGTGGTGTTCTGCCAAGCAGCCATAAACCAGCAGTTGCTTAGCAGAGTTTTTAATCATTTAAGCAACAGATTTCTCCATTACCTGCCCAGCTAATTAGCTTGACATGCCCAAAAGCATTGCCATGGCCCTCTTACATGTCTACAGGACAAATGAATGATATAAATACCAAACAAGAATTTCCTTATGAAGTATGAGACTCTGAGTAGATGGGTATTAGGTCCAAGGAGGTCGGGCAATGGGCATAATGCTTCATATGGAACTGAACAGTGCTCCCTTTGTAGAGCACTAGTAAAGACAAATACAAAACACATTCTGTAGATTATCTTCCTGCTCTGATGCAGGACTGAAAGGGAATAGGTAGAGGAATCATATCCTATGCTAGCTGTCATTCTGCGCTCCAAAAGCCTAGTGCACATCAATGTCATTCCTGAACTGTCCATGCTGGGAAAATGCACTGGGTTAACATTTTACTAAAACAGCATTGAAAGTAACAATACCAACCATGGTCTCACATACAGATGAGTGAGAAAAACTCAAAACCAAACAACTCAGCCTTTGTGGGTTGGAGGTACATGGATGGGTGGACATGTAAAAGTTTCTTCATACTGATCAGGATGTCAAGGCATCTGATGTGAAGTGACTGGAAATACTGCCCAACAAAATTGTTAGCAAAGCTAAGATTCATACCTTGTAGTTTCCTACTAAGCAGTTACAGAGACAGCTTAGCACCTTAAAATCCACAGTGTTAGCCACCTGTCATCAGGTACTTGAACTGGCTTTCATTTTGTAGCTATTAATATAGAGAAACTATTAGCTCAGCTGCTCTAAGCCTTAGAGAAATACCCTTCACTTTAACAATTATTAAAGAAAGCTGTCCAGTTTAAAGACTGACAAAATTCAAAGACATGAGTACTCTAATGAGAGATTTAGCAGCTTATCCTTGCACTTACAAGCAATAAGGCAGCCAAACTAAGCTTTCCTTATATATTGACATGGTGACAAACAGAAAAGCTCAGCTAAATACACTTAGAAGGATTTCCACTAAAATGCTGAGCCTGCCACCATAACTTGTCTAAAAGTTAACATCTAGGCTTCTACTAGGTTGTATTGGTTTCCTAATTGCATGATTTTATGTTAAGAGCACTTAACATGGATTGCCTGATACTTATTACACTCCCTTAATGCTGCTGTTGTGTGAGTATTCTGGAATACTAAGGCAATGCTGCACTTGTAATTTCAGGCACACTGTGCAGTGAAACCACTGGAAACTAGTTTTATGTCAGATATGAGTTTCCACTGCTAAATGTCAAAAACTGAACTTTAAAGATAGTTATGCCTTCTTGTAAATACAATGGAAGAAAACATATAGAAGTAGCAGTTGCCACGTAGTGATCCACTGGACATGTGCTGACTAATTACCACAGCAGGGCCCTCCCACAGGATGGCATCACTCTGGGAAAAAATAGTGAATACAAAGCCGAAAATGATGTTGGTAGAGATCGACTGAACAGACTCATTTTCCATTAAGTTTTTTTCTGCCCATACTTTGCTACACAATATATTTTATTTACTAAAAGCTGAACACAATGGCCTGCAACTCTCCACAGACCTATGCACTTTTGTCACAGGCTGGCAGTGCACATACCTTGCATTACGAGGATTAATCCGATTACATTTATTAACTGAGGCTTTAGGTGTCATCCTGAGACTGCACACTGGCATTTATTACACAGAGTAGCCAGTCATTTTTGAAGGCATTCTCTTAAAGATTATCTCAGTTGGCTTAGGTGTAATTGTTCTGTGGTTTGCCAGCTTGCTGCTGTAGGTGTACAGGAGAAAGATCTATCTCTGCATTCTTCTGTGAATAAAAATACCTCCTTACCTATGTATAAAATTGTAATGTAAACTACTTTCTGAAAAAGTATTTGTACTTTCAGTTTTTCACTACAAATTTAAATAGAGTTATCTAAAAGAATCTCCTCCAAGCAACTCAGAACAATGTTTTTGTTTATTCCCCAAGATGAATCAACATCTGAAATACCTCAGGTGTACTACAGCTTTCATATACAAAACTCTTACCTCCTCATAAAAGTTTTGTTTCTTTGGAGAACAAATAGAAAATATAAATTTCCAAGCAAAAAGGGGGAAAAAAACCCCTCTATATAACTAGGAAAAAATGTTAAGGTGTTTTGTGAAAAACATAAAACAAGTTAGAGACTGTTTACATCAAGTATAATCTCTTGTGAAGTATTTTACACAGTAACATAAATTCCCTCTAATATTCAGTCACTCAGAAACAGCATGCCAAAATAACTCCTGGATACTTAAGCAAAAGAGGAGAAATAGAATGAGCAACTCCAGAATATGTTGGTGTTATCTGAAAAACTTACTGCGTCTCTGGAAGATATCATGCTGTATAAAATGAATTCTTCATGCTAACAGACACAGAGAAAAAAATGACTTGGGAATATTGGCCCACACTTGGATGCAGATTGTGCATATTTTCCAAATCCTTATAGAAAAAATTTTAGTGTCTGGAGTTTGTCATGCAGCTCCCACATATTTGCAAGTGAATGAGGACAGTCACTACACTCTGATTTTATTGTGCTCATGGCTTAGAGTACTGCATGTCTCTCCCAAATCCTGTACTTTTCATTAAAATCCTGCCTTAATTGTGCTGGTTTTTATTCATGCTTGGATAAAAATACAGGTAAAGGCAAATTTTCACCAAAGCACCAGAGCAGGCAGGAAGGTTTTTGAGATTCTTTGACTCTGTACATTTCCCAAAGAGCTGGTCCATGAGTCATTGCTAAAACCTCCACAGCCTGCAAGACTGGGTCTCAGGGGAGAGCCCCCATTTCAAAATACTCTGATGTGAAAGTGGCAATTTTTGCAAAACTATCACTAATCTTTAAGCCCTTTCTCATTTCATAGATTTTCAAGGCACACCCAACTCAGTAATGCAAGTGCTGCCAGCTTCCCCATGGAATTGCTCTCCATGTCATGCCAGCATTGTGGAAGTTCTCCCTCAGCCACTGCAAGGCTGACTTTAAAGCACAGCTTGACTTTTTTCTGTACCCTTGATACAGGACACTTTCAGGTTTGCTTTGTTCTTTTTCTCCTCATGGATGATAACGAAGTGGCTTGTAAAAGAGGTTAAATTTTGCAGCAGTTCTGCTGCTGTGTTTCTAATTATGAAAGTAGTCTTGTGCCTTGGATAGATGCTGGATAGAATGAAAGTGATTTTATACTTCCTGTAAGAAAGCCAGACTCTGCCAGGGTGGCTCACAATCCCCAGCTCCTTTTAGGCTGGTATTTATTGTTCACTTTCCAGTCGAACAACAGAGCACAGGCTCTTCTACCAACACTGGTACACAGGGAGTTTGAAATATTACTCTTCAATAATACTGTGATCTATATCCTTACAGAAAAGATGCAGATAAAGGCTTTGTTTAAGATAAAATTCTTTTTATAGCCACCTTTGTTTCTCTCTCTCACACTCTCCATATGACAGCACAAATACTTTACATTTCACACAAACCACAAATGAGACTCTATGTGAAAGGTGTAGCAGCCATGACAAATTATAAGGCTCTAGATCCATACCTTTGAACCTGACACACTCCTGCAGAGTGCCCTGCAACCCACCACAGACCAAAAGAGTATTTCTGATTTTTCAGTGCTGGAGAAATAAGAAAACCAGAACGGTAAATATTTTCAGGGCCTTGATAAGAATTATTTTCATAACTAAGCATGGGGTTTTGAGATAACAGTATTAATATTTGTTTAAATTATTATAGCATGAGGTTGACAAGCAAAAAAGCAACAGGCACTACCATAAATCTTTAAAAAAAGAGAGTGATTAAGTGTACTTGCTTCTTCTTTTGGCAATAGAAAAATAAAACCCCTGTTGCTCTCTGCAATGCAATTTTCTGGTGCCAAAGCTGTCTCTCCAAAATCCTTTCAATATGCAAAAAGTTAATTTCTCCTGTCTCCATTATAACATAAATAAGTGTATAAGAATATTACATCTCAGTGAATGACTTCATGTCCCAAATGTGCTCAGAACTTTCCTGAGCACAATACTATAGAATTGCCATTTGTGCAAGCAAAGAATTTGCTCAGTTGCTCATGGAATGCCACAGTACTAAACACTGGCACTTCCACAATTAGAAATTAGGTGAAAAATTGCCCTTTCACATTTACTTTGCCCTTTTTTGACCTTTTTACAGATCCTTAATGTTATATGAGAGATAAAACCTAGAAGGTAGTGTCATCTTGGGAGAAAGTAAGCTAAAATTTTTGTTAAAAGATGCCTAAAGGTAAGGAAAACTAGGACGGAAAAAACCTAACAGCAATGAGAACAAAAACTAGATGTCATTTTCTGCATAATTCTGGAAGGCCCTGTTCTAAAGAATATTCATGTACTTATGCAGATAAGAAACCGGAAAAAAATAATGAGTGAAACCCAGACATTTTATGTAGTTTGGAGAAGGACATTTTTGTTAGTCAGCATCAATTATGCAAAGAGAATTACTATCTGAATAAATGCTTTGATATGTTCAGCTCTAATGGAGAAACTTACCTGCTGAAATTTTGCAGGCACAAGAGAAGAGCTGTGCTACAGAATATTCCAGAGCCACCCAGAGCCCCCTCACCTCTAACCAGAGCTGTGAGGCAGCAGCAGACCTGCACCCCACTCCTCTGAAAGTGCCAGAGGTTCGTGTATTGGATGCTCACTGTAAAAGGCAGACGTGCCTCTGTAATTCTGTGAATGTGTCTGAGAGACTGTGCAGGGGGATTAAAACTTCTGAGATGACCTGCAGGCAGTGCCTAGAAATTCACAGGTGCTTATTAACATTTTAAGGATGCCCAGTGTTGCTGTCGTCTGCTCTATTGCTGCTCTTGAATTAAACATGTAGGTGGTTGATTGCTGGGTAACTGTAATTTATAAATCAATAAACCACTGATTCCTGACTTAAACCACAGAACTGAACAGTTTTTCCACGTGACAATGATTAGGGAATAAATCATGAAGAGGGAATAAATGCTCTTTTTCCTAGTACAAGAATGCAGAGACATCAAATGATGGTACTGAAAAACAGATGCAAATAAAAAAAGGAGTTACTTCTCCAAACAATGTGTAAAGAAATCTAAGAATTATTTTCCAAATGATGCTAAACAGGTTAAAAATTGATGTGAAGAAATTCATGTGAAGAAAATGGATTTTAAATATAATACATATATCTGCTGAACCACAAATTATTGAATATGCTAGATAAATTCATTATACTGAATGATTACAGGGGCACTACATGTTTGTGCTACTCTAATATTATAATATTTTTTTCCCAGGCACTCACCAGTAGCCACTGGTAGAAAAAAGATGGATCTTTGTTTTGGGCAATTGTCTGTTGTTTTCTCTCTCTAATGCAGGAATTTTTTTTCTCTATTAAAAACTAGTTAAGGAGTATTTCTGCCATGTTGCTTCAGTACTGCATATAAATCTTTTTGTATGCCATAATAAATACCAAGGGCATACTGAATTTTCACAAAACCACAAGTAGCAAACTTTACAAACCAGAATGAGTCAAACTAAATAAAATTCCACTCCTTATGCTAATGGAGTTCCAAAGTCCCCTCAAAGCCCAGAAACATTGGCACAGAGCACAATTTATGTAACGAGTCTGTGGAAAACCCTTAGAAATTCTGGAGTAAGGCTCTGCTTTTCCCCTACCACAGGAATGATCCACAAAACTAAATAAAATCAGTTCTCACATCAATGAATTTTCATCCAGACAAAACAAAGAAGAGGAGATGCCCTTAAGTTGGCTTCCTTCACTCTCCTGAAAAGCTTTATGCTATCAGCATGTATTAAGAGAGAAACAACAAATAGTTCCCATTTGCCTAAGAATTTATTTTAAATACTGCAACCAAACAGTAAATGAAGGACCATTCCTGTGTGGAATTGGATATCACTTGCTTTAAAATGCACTCACTTTTTGTTTTCTCTCTCTCTAGGTATACATTTTTCACTAGAAATAACAGGGTTCTTTCTTTTTTCACAGCAGTTTTCTTCCAAAGATGAATTCTAGAACCGCAAAGAAGTAGATGTCATATCCCAGAAAGCCAGTTTTAGGCCTATAAAAATACTTTTCAATACTACTCTACGTTTAATCACAGTAATATCGTAATCTTTCCTAAGAAAGATAAAATAACACATCATAGCTCCACTTAGTTTCAAAAGGAAGTGTTTTCAGAGCAGTTCAGTGGTAACAGCACATTGGCAAAAAATCCAATGACTCCATTGTTGGAGAGAGCTGATTTCTAGGGAAGGGCATTTAGCTGATAAAATATTCTCTGACAGAATATGAGGATACTTACTCTGTTCCAAAGACACATGCTGATGTCAAGACAATGTGTTCCAGAGAATTCCAAAGTTTGAAACTAATTTCACAGGGACAAAATACAGTCACTGGGGTAACTTTCTGCTGTAGTTAGGCACAGCACGTGACTGAAGTGATCTTACCTTCAAATGCAGTATATGGAAAGGGTGAGTGAGGCAGGAAGGGTGGACCTGGACTAGGATTTACTGGCAAACTACTGAGCTACTACAGGCTTTTTAGAAAACAAATTCTGGAGACATCGTGTCAAAATTGTTTAATGCCAGTATCTTGCAAAACAATATTAAAATGTTACATAACCTCAACATAAGTATTGTTTCCAATCACATTTTTATTGAATGACATTTACTCATTTTGATTCCTTTCTTCTTCTCTCTTCATTTTCAAGTAGGGTTTAAATACCTATTTTTTCTAGAGAATGTCAATACTGAGATCTGTTTACAAAAATATCTCAGACCACCCATTGGCATAATATTCAAGTAACAATGCTGCTTGATGAGTCCCTATCTCTTCATTTGCCAGTTCAGTCCCTAATGGTTGAAAAAGTGGTACATTATCTTAAAAAAATAATTTGTAAGATTTGTTTGTGTATTTTAAGGAAACCCTAAAAGCATTAACTTTGGCTTTTCCAAAAAAAATATAAATCAGACTTTCTTGCCACTTTACTATTCCATCTGGCTTGTTGGTTTACCTCTTTTTGGAGATCACAGATAGGATTTTTTAGGAGGGAAAACCATAAATCTCCTCCAATGAGGAGAAGCTTTGGATTTGATTCTGAAAACACGTGCTTCACACAGCAACAATGCATATTCCCCTCCTTAAGTACCTCAGAGTCAGAGGACAAATGTGATATAGTCTTTTGCAGACAGGTATAGAATCTTTTGTGTATTGCACAATGTAAACAAATAAAAAATTATTTACAGGTGTATATTCCAAATTCGTAATTCTATCTAATCACCAAGTGTGATATTCCAAAATTATCCCTGAACTCTAATGTAATCTAGGCCAGATTCTGAGATCTGTGTGTGCCTTTTAGCACAGAATTGTGTGCTGACACCAAAATAAGAAGTCAGCCTTAAGGCCCTTGAAATATCCCAGGCCATCATTTACCCAGGCCTACATTTCCATTTACCTCCCATCTGCTGAGCCACTTAATTTGGCAACTTGTCCTTTCTTTAATTTAAGTATTTGAAGATTTCACCAATGTATGAGCAGAATAAAAGTAGGGGGAGTAAGTTATGGAGTGATACCAAAATTTAAAAATGGGTACATTGCTAATTTACTGAAACTTCTTTCATGTAAGGCACATTATTAAGTAAACTGTTCAGCAACTAAAAATAGATGTATTGCTGAGTCAAAGGCAAAGATTACACTGTTACAATCTATAATTCATTCGTCAGCAAGACATTACACTCTAATTGAGGCAAACACAGTTTATCTCCTCAGCAATTAATTTTTTTTCTGTATCACATGTAATAAATATGATTGTGAAAATGATTGTATTAATAAAATATGATTTCTCTCATAAAAGTTTCCTAAATCTAAACATTTTCTTCAGTCTTTTCCAAGAAATTGGCACTTATAATATATGCATAATAGTGTGCTTTGATTCCATGAAAAGTGTCTTTTCAGTGATACAAATCAATCTGCCATAGTTCCAAAGTTTTCTGAATAGGGTTAAAATGCACCTCCGGTAGTCTATGCTACTTTAGTGTTAAATAATGAGGCAGCACATTATTCCAAAATTGTTCTGAATTACGTAAACCATTTTCTACATGGCGCTTGGATTTCATGTTTTGTTTGGAGCTGTTGGGTAAAGCAGTGCTTCCTGTCTTTTGTGGCTTCCTGGGTTTGCTTTTCTTTTCTGGAAGTTTACTACCGTAATTTTTCCTTTTATCTTTTGCTTTTTCCTCTTCCTCTTCTTCTCCCTCATCCTCTTCTTCCTCCTCTCCTACATCCCTTTCCTCCTCTTCTCCTTCTTCCCCCTCTCCCTCTTCACCTTCTCTTCCTGCTTCTTCTTCCTCTTCACCCTCTTCCCCTTTTTCTTCTTCCCCCTCTTCCTCTTCTTCTTCTTCCCCCTCTTCCTCTTCCCCTTTTTCTTCTTCCCCCTCTTCCTCTTCTTCTTCCTCCTCCTCTTCCCCTTTTTCTTCTTCCCCCTCTTCCTCTTCTTCTTCTTCCTCCACTTCCTCCTCCCCTTTTTCTTCTTCCCCCTCTTCCTCTTCTTCTTCTTCCTCCACTTCCTCCTCCCCTTTTTCTTCTTCCCCCTCTTCCTCTTCTTCTTCTTCCTCCACTTCCTCCTCCCCTTTTTCTTCTTCCCCCTCTTCCTCTTCTTCTTCCTCTTCATCCTCTTCCTCTTCATCCTCTTCCTCTTTTTCTTCTTCCTCCTCTTTCCCTTCTCCTTCTTCTCCTTCTTCTTCTCCTTCCTGCCCTCCCTCTTCTCCCTCCTCTACCTCTTCTTCTTCCTCTCCTGCTTCCTCATCTTCCTCTTCTTCCACTCCCTCTTCTTCCACTCCTCCTTCTTCCTCCTCATCTTCCTCTTCTTCTTCCACTCCCTCTTCTCCCTCACCCTCTCCAACACTCTCTTCTTCCTCCCCTATTCCCTCATCTTCTTCCATTCCTCCCTCTTTTTTATCTTCTCCTTCCACTTCATTTTCCCCCTTCTCTTCTTCCTTTTCATCTTCTTCCCCCTCCTCCCCTTCTGCTTCTGCCTCTGTTCTTTCCTCTTTCTCATCTTCTCTTTCCTCTTCCACTTCATCCTCTCCCTCTTTTCCTTCTTCCACTCCATCCTCACCCATTTCCTTAGTTTTCATATTTGCATCTTCCTCATCCTGTTCTTCTTCAGATACCTCTTCTTCCCTCCCTGTCAGTGATTCTCCCAACTCCTCCTCTTCACCCTCTTTGTCTTTTTCATTCTCCCTTTCTTTATCTTTTTCATCTTCCTTTTCATCTTCTCCTTCCTCTTCTGCCCCTACCTCTGTTTCTTCCTCACCCTCTCTGTCTTCCCCTCCTTCCTCACTCTCATCTCTTCCCTCACTTTTAACCTGCTCCTCTTTTTCTTTTTCAGTGCCTTCCTCTTTCTCATACTTCTCGTCCATATCCTCCCTTTCTCCCTCACTCACCATTTCTTCTTCCTCCATCAACCTGCCTGCCTCATCTCCTTGATCTTTGCAATCTTGCTGATTGACCTCCTCAATCTCCTCTGTGCCCTCATTCTCACTGTCTCTTTCAGCCTGTGATTCTTCTTTTTCATTTTCTTCCTCATTATCTTCTTCCTCTTCATCTTCTTCTACTGAAATTTCATCTCTATCTTTTTTAACCTCCCTCTCTTCTTCTTCCTCCCCTAGTTTACCTTCACTGTCAATTGTTTCATCCAGTTTTTCTTTTACACTTTCACCCTTTTCATGGCCTTCACTCTCCTGTTCCTGATCAGAGTCCTCCTGATTTTTAATTTCAAACACCCTGTCTTCACCCTTTTCACTGACTTCACTTTCCTGTTCCTGATCAGATTCCTCCTCATTCTTAACTTCCGATGGCCTGTCTTCATCAGATTTAGCACTGGAACCTGTGTCTTCCTCATTCAGGCTTTTTAAATGAGTCTGTTCTACACGTTCTTTCTCACTGTTTGTGCCTTGCATCTCCTCAATCTCACTGTCTTTGTCTAAGTCCAGATGTGTCACAGTTCTCCTTGGCCTCTGGACAACTCTGTGTTCATAGTAGACCTCTTCCTTAAGTATATATTTTTGGAGATCATTAGTACTTTCCTCAGTTGAAGATGATGATGAAGTTACAGATATTTGTTTCAAAAACTGATGCTTTTTTTTAAGCTCCTTCTGTTCTGCACTACTTTCTTCTCCTTTGACGTATATTCTTTCACACTTGTCAGATTTTTCAGCACCATCCTTTATTTTGTTTTGATTTGCTGTTGTTTCTTGACTCCCTTGCATTTTAGCAGGACTATATTCTTGTACAATTAATGAATCAGTCTGGAACTGATCCCTGGGAGCAGAAGGAAGTACCTCTATTTTAAGGGATTGCTTAGATTTAACAGCTTTTGGCTTTTTATTGGAAGAATTTATTTTTTCAGTCAGAATTTGATTTTCAGTGGGAAGATTATATGTTGCATCCTCTTTGAAAAATTCAGAATTTTCCACATATTCTTTTTCCCTTTTCACTAACATACTTTTGTCCCCAGTAATTTCTTGAGCACCACTTTTCAAAGTACTATCACTTTGTGCATGCTCAGATTTACCTTTCTTTATACTTTTTTTGGCCATAGGCTTCCTTACAAAGGCACTACTCTTTTCTAAATCTTGTCCAGGTAACTCTGAAAGTGAAGACTGCTTTTGTAAAGAGCCAGACTCTAATTTTGAGCCCTCCTTTGTGAAATCAGAACCCTTGCTTTTCAGCCCACCCTTACCATCTCTTTTCAGTTTCACATTTTTATTGTTCTTCTATTCCACATGAGAAGCAGAAAATTAAAAAGAAAGAAAAAAAGCATTAAAGACAAATGGCAGCGAAAGAAAAAAGTTACAAAAGCATCTGAACAAGAAAAGAAACAATTTGTGAGAGGGGATTAAAGGACAGCATAAAAGGTAGAATATTTCACATGAAATGAATTTACAAGTGCACATATTAAAAGAATGTAACATCCTGTTAATGAGCAGTGTAGTGCTACAGCTTTCTCACTATCCAAGGCAGTGCAGTAAGATTTGTGCAGCCAGTACCACATCCCATAAACCAGGCTGGGCAAGCAGAAGGAAATTTGCACAGTTCTCTTACACCTTCCTCCTTTTAAAATCTTCTGATGCACTCACTGTTATGCCCTTTCTAAAAAGTTTGAAAATTTGTTGTCTTCCTGCTTTAAATTTTACACTTATTTAACAAATTCTGCACAACAACTTCTAAAATCTAAAATAAAATTTGAAGGAATTATAACAAAATGCTGAAAAGCTGGGATCACTTTAGGAGTGAAATAGGAAGGTAATACAAAGAATTTTAATTTCATAATTAAAACCAGTATTATTGCTCCTTTAAATATACTTAATGGTGAATATCCGTAAATAAAATCTTTATTTACACTGTGTCCCAAAATATTTTCCTATCAACAAGCCAGCAGAAATGTATGTTATCACCTGAAGTCACAACATGTGTATGATAGTCTCTTGCTCCTTAAATTGGTGAAATATCATAGACTTATCTCAAACTACACTGGATGTGTGGAGTTCTGGGTGCCCTGCCAAAATTCTCTCAGCCTTCATACAGCTTCTTAGAATTTTAGGTCATGAACAGTCAGCAAATTAGCAAGAGGAGTTCTATAAAATTTGCCTGACTTTTTAAAAATTCCAAGCAAAACGATGTACTGGGATAATATAAGAATTGCATATTTTTTTAAACATCAGTATAAGTATACAAATATACAATTAGTTACAGTACCTTCTGTTTTTGGAGTGGTGATAATTTTAAGGACCAGTCACCAGGATTCAATTTCATTGCATGTGTCTGCAAAACATAAGATATCTATTAAAAAAATAAATATATTTAATATGGAAAGCAGCATTAAAGCCCAGTTCTACTAAACAGAGCTATTTTAGAAACATTTAAATATTATTGCACAGTCAGGTTGAGACAAACCTGTATGATCATTCAGCTCACCTGTTTCACTTTCACTCCCTCATTTGCTGCTTATACAGAGAGGTGAGCAAATGTCAACCCCTAAGCTGTCTGTAGAAAGTGAACACTACACTGGCCTTTCTTACAGCCCACAGGCACATTTGAGATCCACCTTCCACTCACTGTGAGGTTAGAAATCAAACCTTCCTCCCTTATCATCACAACCTTCAACTCAACATCCAGTTTGGTACCACAGCCTTGGAAGAACATCTTCAAAGAAACATTACACAGCAGAAATTTCCCTTGGATTTTAATGCCTTTATCCACATAAAGCAAAAAACCAAAAGGCAGCATAGAACACTACTAGGTGGGAATATATAATGAAATTGTGCTCATCTCTTGCCATATATTCCAAATGACAATATAATAATATTCTCTGCTGCTGGTTGTTAACTGCTCATGGTTTAACCACCATATTCTTTTTCAACACAGTGAGCATGGACAGTTCTGGTTTTATACTCCCAATAATTTGTGTCATCAATATGACATTAAAGGTTTTTCCTCCTCTTGTCACATGTGTCAATAAGATGTATGTTGCCAAAGTCTAGGAAAATTGAAAAAACTATGCTGTAACAAATAGTTTTCATTCAGATCCAAGAAGAGCAATCATTTATTCTGTATTTTGACAAGTTTGCCTGATGGGCCTTTTTTCAAATTTATGTTTAAAAACTTTTAAAATGTTCTAAATTGATTCATGATAGGTATAAAACAAAAAAGGAGAAGGAAGTCAAGCACATAAAGTGTACAATATGTAAATAATGCTTCAGTAAATGAATGAAAGCCATGCTGTGCATTGGATCTGATCACCATTTTTTCTTGTAAATCAAAATGAAGTTTTATAACTTTAAATAAATGGCATGCACAAATAGACTGTTAAATTACTAAGTACTATTAAATGCAAACAAACAATAATCCCTGTAAAATGTGCAATCCCTCTAGGATAACTGCGATTGCATTAAGGCCAGGACATGCTCCTGTCTGCTGAAAGAATAAAATGTTTTGGAAAGTTGTACAAGTGATAAGGTGAACATGTTTTTTGAATAAAAGAAATATGTAGGAACAAGCTGGGGGATCACCAAATAATCAAAATGTCTGGATTTTGTCCTTCCCTTTAATATGATCCACCTGTACTAAAAAAACCTCTTCTCAAAACAGGAAAAAATGCTCTTCTGCTTCATTTCCTACAATTCTCCGTTGGAAATCATCAAGAAAAGTAAGGTCAGAGATAGAGATCACCATGTGGCCTGCAGCATCCTTTTCCTTTTCTTTCTGATTTCCAGAGCTAAAGTGTGTGGAGGCACTGCAATACTTGGACTGCTTCAATCTCATATCACAACATTACTTTGGAAAATTAAAACATATTTTAGCATTTGGTAATGATGATATAAAATGCATGCTTATTTAACAGTGTGTCAGTACTTCTTGGTGTCACATATGATGTTCTGTGCTAGTCAGGAATTCTGTATTAGAACTGAAACACAATTTAGCTTCTTTGTCTCCCCCCACACAAAAATTACTGAATTACAGATCCATTATTGGAATATATTACCATATTTAGGATGTCATTTGTATCTCCAAGGTTTCTGTCAATATTTTCATTATCTGAATCTTGTTCTGAAGAGACGTCACCAGGTTTATCTTTTTGATGATTATTTTCTACAAGGTAAAATAGAGGGAAATGAAAATATGTCATAGGAACAAGCATTGTCTAGCAAACAGAGCACTCCACTCTTAAAAATTGCAGATTATTTCTGTTTTGCTAACATAGAACTGAAGTCCTCAGATTATTCATTCCCCCAGCCCAATACACAGCAAAAACACTTCCATCTCCTTTCATCAGCATTAACAGCAGAGGTAGCTCAGTCTCAGTGCACTGTAAACCTCTGACCATTTCTGCAGGCTTTCAAAGCCTTAATGTTACCTGGGACAAAGACTCTTTTGGATAATCTCTTTAATAATAGGGTAACAATTAGACCAAATTAACTGTAGTTATGGCATCTCCATTGCACATTATCTATGTAATGGATGGAGAGATAGGGAGTTTAATGCAGCATCATAAAAATGTCCCTACATCATTAAGCTCATCTGGTTCATGACTATTTTGTACAGTACAAAACCTGAGATTTTAAGCCTAAGAAGACTCTAAAGGAAATTCAAATTTCACTGCATTGCTTTCCTGGAACCAGAAATGCTAATGGACGTGCTGGCAGACTTAAAAATAATCATCTCCATTCTATGAATTAATTACTGTCCAATTAGATTTGTCCAGTAAATCTGAGCTAACTCTTACACAGAAACTCTGCATTTTGTACTGTTCAGCATTGTCCTTCCCAGGAAGTCACACGTGCCCACGAACTCAGATAAGTCCAGAACTGCTCTAGAGAATCTGTGCAAAAATCCAGGGCTGTATTATGGTTATCCAGAATTTTCCATTAGCTAGAACATCATAAATCCTTATTATCTTACATAACAAAGAATCAAGAGCACTTCTGCATTTCCAAGTGAAGAAGAAAGGTCCTGTAAAAATTAGTAGATCTCTTTTCTTATCTTTTATTATTCAGGTTCATTGTAGGCTAACCTATGTCTTTAAGACTGTTCCTAACTTTTTTTGTCTGTAATTCTTTCTTTTTTTGTGACAATAAAGTAAGTAGTTAATGTTCTTACAGTATTTTCATGAAATCTTATTTCTAAAGGCTTAAGGAAACACAGGTACAATTTGTAAGTTGTTTTTGGTTCACTCAAGCTTTCTCTAAATCTTTAGACTTGTTTTGCAAAGGTGAACAGTGCAAGGCAATTTTTGTCTGCATTTCTCAGCTTTCATGCCTGTATACTGACAGACTCTCCTGAGGTAAAACTGAACCTGAAGTTTCTTTCAGGTTCAAACTGCACATTTGTTTATGAATTATGAGAGTCAAACCATTGTTATCAGAAAATAGCAGCAAGATGTGGGGGCACTTCACCTTTTTCATGGTCTCTGTCCCTCCCAGATCCAGGTTTAGGAAGACTTCTTGCAGAAAACCAGAATGGGCTGGTGTTGCTTGTCACAGGCAATGAAGATTTTAAGAAGCTTTTCCCCAGTGGAGGCAGAGTTTGTGCCATTCGAGCAAACTGCTCTGGTGACCTTTCCTTTAGAAGGTTGAAAAACAATAGATTGAGAAAAAGGGTAGAAGAACAAAATGTAAGCAATTTCTCATACTTTTCAGTGGTATTTGCTTTTAGCTGATGATACAGTGCTGCAACTTAATAAGCAGACACAAATATCTTTAATATTTTTATTATTTATAGTCCTAGAAAGTGGGCAGGTACATAGTGGGATTTTTAAGATCATTTCTATGCAATTATTTCAAGCAATCCTAAACTATAAACAAAGGAGAAAAAGAACTTTATATTTATAAAAATGAAATACTAGTCTCTCAAATAACATCAAGGTATTTAATCCAAAACATCAATACATTGTTACAGAATAAATTCAGGTTATGGCAGTTAGTTCTCAGACAGGTAAGTGAAATGATCCAATTAATTGTGCTGTTTAAGGAAATCACATGGAATGTGTAGTGGAGATAAAAGAGCAAAAAGTAATAATTTAAGTATCTACATCTAATATTGTCCTTTGATATTTTATAAACTATGGAATTGTTTAATATATTCAAGGACTCAGAGGGAACAGTGAAAAAGCCAGGTTCTTGCTATTTTTAAAAAAAAATGTTTCTAAGGTAGTTTAAAAAATGCAAAGTAACCGGTTCTACATTTTAGAACAAGAAATTACAAACCCAATTTGAATCTCTTTCACAGAAATAAATAATCAATATCTGACCTATATCTATTTTTTTTGTCCTGCATCATTTTTTGGGACCAGGATAAATACATTAAAATTAAACACTTCATTTAAGAAGATATATTTAACCGCTTGGTAAATGCTGTGATTTTAGCCTTAAAAGTGATTTTGTTTGCTGAAAGAAGTGTTGTAACCCTAAATAACTGAACTCACCCTCTCTCGACGTCGTATTCGTGCTGCTGATAATTGCAGAGTGTTTGCCAGTACAAAGTCCCCACTCATTTTAGGGAGAGTAGCAGTCAAACGGGGCTCATATAAATCTTCCAAGATCATTTCAGATCCTTTAGGTCTTGGAGCAGCAAAAACCAGCATGTGACAGCCACCACAGGCAACCTACAACTCAAAAAAAGGTCTGATTACTTCATTTGCAAGTATTAAGGATGCACTTTTATTACAATTATCTCTATGAGTTTAGATTATAAGAAAAAATGTAGTGAAGGTAAGACATATCAAATGCCTTCAAATTTAGTTCCTTATTACACCAGCAAAATAAAAGTACTTAATTATGTTTATTAATGACTAGTGATCTATGTTCACATCTTCTTAGTTAAATACAATGTATTTGTATTGAACAGAATAAAAGACAGGCCTGTCAAATTTTTGATGTAGAAGATAGCAAAGATATTTCCACTGACTTTCAAGAGATTTTTGCTAATTATTTTGACACAAGTCAAATGAGAGCAATACTGATAGTTTCAGTGGTTCAAACCTAAATGTTTTATCACAAAATCCACAAAATGTAAAGCAAATTCTACACTCTCCAGTAGACACAATATTATTACATAAAGATCAGAAGTTTCATGTTTTAAAAGGTTTAAAAAACTCACTGCTTCAAATAAAACTTCCTTCACCTCTAACTCCAGTAAACAAACAGAAACGATCAATTGACTTTTGTCCCAAATTTTGTTCAATCCCGAGTCATGTTAGCATTTTTGATGCTGACAATTCTGTGACATTTATTTCTTCTACACCTCAAGAAGGATATGTAAAAATTTCCCTTACACACTGTCAAAAGAAAAGACTATTCCTGTTTTCTTGTCTGGTTTGGATTAAAAAATCCCAACACCTCAAATTTTCTTGACGTTTAGAAATATCCCACTGTACAAAAATTATCAGAATTGAAAAGATGATTCTCTGATGTCTACAGAAAATATAAATTTCCCCATACTTCCAAGCATCTAAGAGCAACAAATAATTCAGTTTATAAGCTACCACTGCTCTAAAGACTAAAACACGAGAGTACAGAGCATAAGACCAAAGCACAAGAGTACAGAGTAAAACCCTAAAAAGCAATCTGTATGTGTAGCCCAAGTCAAAGGCATTCTAAACTAAATAAACACTGTGCTAAGCATATAGAATTTTCTCTTTCCTTCAGTTTGTGTTGTGCACTGATTAAATGTTATAGAAAGAAATAATTTCAGCTCTCATTAATAATGTGACAAATATTCTGACATCTGAGAAAAATGAACAAAAGTTTTACCAAAAGGACCGTGAACTTCAAGAAATTGTAACACAGAGTGGGATCAAACAGATTTGAAAAACTCTCTTCTCCAAATCCTAACTTGCCATGTCGTCCATCTCCAAAAGTAAACATGAGGCCATTCTCTGCATGTGGAAATAAAAAGGATGTTAAAACAAAGATTCAATACAAAACCAGGACACAACCATTATAAACAAAGTAACAGGCCATGAAAGTAAGAAATATTTCCCTTCCAAAAGCAAAACTTGAATAATTATTTTCAGATCTTCAACAGATGAATACGATTTAAAGATATGCATTTTTTCAGACAAAGTACTGTCTGAGATGTTGGTCTAGACAATTAATTAAAAAAAAACCACCCCAACAAAATAATAATACTTTAACTGCACAGAAAAACAAAGGCTTCTAAACAAGAATATTTGTAGCAAGGCATGATTAGGAGGTTATAGTTCCCCAGGAAATACAGAGGTATGCATGGCATGGCTGTGAGTCAGAAATTCCTATCAAATCCAGGTTTCTCACTGGCTCATTTCACCCTTAGAGCCAGCAATGGATATGTCTGCTACTGCTCATTGTACGAGGAAATCTTTTACAGTATAATAGAGTTGCTAGAGGTGGTTCCAGAATTTTGCACTCCCATACCTGCAATCACAGCAGTGTGATTTTCCCCACACGCAATGTTACATATTTTATGCCTCTTCAAGTGTTTCACAGACTTCGGTACTGAACTTTCAAACACAAAAGTTCCATGTCCCAGCTGCCCATATTGTCCAAGACCAAAGGTATAAACATCTTTCTCTGAAATTATAGGCAACGTTAACAACAAATATGCTGACATCTTTATTTATTTATTAATTTATATAATAACCTACATTCTATTCTCCAAATGGAAAGCCACTGACATAAACATCATAAAAACCAATGTTTAATCAATTAAAAAATGTACCAACTAATCAATTACATTAATCAATTAATAACATGCAACAAAATTTTAAAAAACAGGAATTGAAGCACTGAAGGATACACAGAAAATAATTTTAAATGCTTCCATGTACTATATATTTTCTAACATAAATGCAAAATAATCCATGGATCACATGTACACACAGAGCAAAGTTAAAAATTGTACGGGAATTTACATACAGCAATCAATTCAAGACCACAACATTTACACATATATATGCATTTTCAGAATAGACCCATCTTAATTTCTCATTACCTCCATGTACATTGTATGAAATTTAATAGGCAAGACCTCTTTAAACCACTACTAATTTGTATGTAAGAGACTGAAACAGTAACAGAATAGGTTTCAGTATTCTGTTCAGCTATCAAATCAGCCCTGCAATAAATACTGAGAACACTATAATTGTGTTATCTTGTGACAGAATAATCATCTTTCCACATTTATATTTTGTCTGTTTAATGGACTGTCTGTGCCAGGAAAAAGAATAAGAGCTTCTCCAAAGCAATAAAGATTCTTGGTGTGTCCGTCCCTGGCACTCCATCACAAAAGGGGAAGATTGTGAAGCTTGGAAATCTTGATGAGGTCATGCTTGAACAGAGAAGTTTTTTTGGGAAAAAAGGAGAAATTTTCCTAAAATTTCATTTCAAGCCCCTTTTTCTTTTGCATGTAGGCAACAAAGGAGAAGCAAGAGAAATTCTACATAAAGTACTTGAAAAATTATTATGAAAAATGGGAAAGACTATGATTTAATAAAAAAATATTCCATGTTAAGTTAAAAGAACTTCCCAATTTCAAAGGAACTGTGATGAAATAACACTACATATGGAAATGCTCTTTCTAGGAAAGTCATTCCCTTTCTGTTCCTTTTAAATTGTTCCATACTAAGATGTCATGAACTCACACCATTAAAAAAAAGCCCAATGATCTCACTTTTTCTTAAATTTCAGATAAAAAATATTGAGTAAACCTGTTTTTTTTATTAAATGTAATGGTAAAGCTCCCTCTGCTGGAAATTTTGGTGGAAGAAAGGAAAGCCTTCTCGGAAGCTTTGCAAAGTAAATGAAGAAGTAAGAATTTTCCTGTAATATTTAGATTTCCTGCATAAGAATCAAGAAACTACACCTGAAACTCAGGAGCTTTCTCTAAGCAAACAAAAGTCTCATCTTTATTTTAGCAAACTGCTTTCTCAGGATGGCTGATTCCATAATTTCTGTTTAGAAGTACTGTATTTGTTTTAATTCTTTGGAAACTGACAGATCTTGTAACTACATGGCTTTATCTGATTAACATAATTACTTTGAGTGAACTACGAAGTTTTTTTCTTTAATCCTAGCATGAAATATGCAATGTCTTCTGCATTTGTGTTGAGAGGGAGATGTTCTCAAATGTTAACTTAAAAAGTGCAGAGAATTTTTTTCTTTCCTCTGTTTCTACTGAAAATGAGGAAAAACGCCAATCCCAAGCCATGTTATAGTGTCTTTATGAGATGAATAATTTCTTCTGCTGCCCTTATAGACTAGGACACCTAAATATTGCTCCTCCTAAATTTTCTTCTTAGTGAACTATCAGGGCAGAGTAAGAAAATATTTTGCACCTTTCTTAAATGATTCACCTACACTCTGGTGTAGAAGTGAGGTCAAACCTCACTAATAATCTCCTTTGGTAGGAATGAGGTATTTCCTCCTATTTGTCTTTATAAATACATAAGGGGAAGTGTATGGTAAAGCAACCTCACACACTAATGGATAAAATTACAGGGGTGAATTTCATCATCCTGTACACAGCAGCAGCCCAGGAGAAGGCCCTTGAATGATGAAGAGAAATGGTTTCAGAGTCTGCACAGAAGATAATGGCTTTGCTGTACCAAGTGACCTGCAGCACCCGAGTGCTGGAATAGCTGCTTTTTACTTCCTACATTTCCCTTTTTGGAAGAAGAGATATTTCCTGTAACTGTATTTCCTTCCATCTTTGCAGGCACCTTTTGTAATCTCCACAACCACTTGCACTATCAATAAAATAGTCCTAGACAAAAATCTACATAGCATTCATATTATTTTTTAAAACATGCCATTTGCTGACAGAACTGTGTGAGCTCAAAGATTATTTTTCAGAATCATGTACTCTCTGCTATGTATCTGAGGCTACAGATGAAGTTAAAAAGTCCACAGAACTAAAAAGGAAACAGACAGATAAGCTTATATCATAAAAACATAGAATGGTTTGGGTTGGAAGAGACCTTAAAGATCACCTGCTTCCTACCCCTTGCTTTGGGCAGGGACACCTTCCACCAGACCAGATTGCTCAGAGCTCCATCCAGCCTGGCCTTGAACACTGCCAGGGATGAGGCATCAGCAGCTTCTCTGGGCAACCTGTGCCAGTGCCTCACCACCCTCACAGTAAATAATTTTTTCCTAATAACCAATCTAAACCTACCCTCTGTCAGTTTGAAGCCATTCCCCCTTGTCCTGTCACTCCAGGCTCTTGTAAATAGCTCCTCTCCATTATTTCTTGTAGGCTCCCTTCAGATACTGTAAGACTGTCATTGATTCAGCCCAGAACCTTCTCTTTTCCAGGCTGAACAACCCCAATTCTCTCAGCCTTTCCTCATGGGGGAGGTGCTGCATCCCTCTAATCATCCTGGTGGCCTATCCACATAAATTCATTTCCTTTGAACATTATCATTATCATTATTATTACTACTACTATAACTATTATGCCAATTAACTATTCACTCTCACAATAGCTTTGTTTTTAAACAGCTTATGCTGAAAAATATTACTGTAAAAAATCAACTGTCAACACAATGTTCAGTATTACCAGAGTCAGTAATACTGGATTTGGGGATTTCAGTATAAATAGTATAGAGACTTAAGAATGGTTTGAAAAATCTAATAATCCTATATGGTCTGAATCGTGAGTTATGCCAGGAAAAGGTAGAGCTTTTACATCCTTTTTGTCCTCTTTCAAAAGGGTGCCTTGGCTTTCTTTTCTTCTTAAAAGACCTTGAGACAGAAGATGAAAACTTCAACATTTTACATACTAATGCACTAATGTTCTTATGTCAAATGTTCTTTCTCAAAGGTCTGCTTCACTTTTTCCTTTGAAGAGTTATCTTTGCTTCCCTTACTTTCAGAGAATGAAAGGAAATAATATGCCCTTCTATAGAAAAAAATATTCCCAGAGGATCTGTCATCATCTGAAAAAAACATCTGAAAAAAAATGCAAGCTATTAAGGTCACTCCAAATCATCTGTTTCTTCTTCTCCAATTTCTAGATTCACATTTATTATTTTTCTACCTTTAAAAACACATATTTATTGAAAAAAGCACACAAACTTATTTCTGCTCTCCCATATTTCATTTGAAGGTGATGATACCAACAGCTTTCATTTGCAGCAGGAAGTATCTGCAAGTTTTGGGCATGGTTGGTGCATTTTTTTCAGTCTCTGAGAGATCTCATGTGGGATGCAGACAGGATCCTCTTGGGCTGGCTGACTGACTGCCATGACATGAACAGCTTTCCACTATCAAGGTTTTGTACTATAGAATTTTCAAATGCAATTCTGTTTATTGTCTAGAACAGTTGCAAATATTAAAGGCAGAGGTAACAATAGAGCTTGTAAAGAAGATGTTTTCCAATACCACACTCAACATTTCTAAAACCGATCTTTAAAAAAATGGGTTTTTTTTCTAAATTGTTGCTCTCAACAGTTTAGCTCTTGCTCTCTGGGAAAAATAATTGAGTTTCCCATTTTGGAATTTCAGAGCAAAAAACCCCAAAGAATTATTTTAATGCATACTTTCTACCTTTTATTCTGATACTTGTTGTAGAGATTCTGAACAGTACCTTGATTTAATAACCCAGGTAACAGTGGTTCTTACCATACAAAATTGCCAATAGAATAGATAACAGTCATAAAAAAGAAATCAAATGAAGTGCTTTGGAATAGACTAATTACATGTGAGAGTCAGGAAGAAACTTGCCTGGTACTCTGTAAGATAACTGAATTATGCTTTCTTCTAATTTGATAAACCCTAAGTAGAAATGATGTCAAGAAATGAGCCAAGATCTGTAACAGTTTTTCCATATGACATTTTCTTCTGTGCTATTGCCATGTTAAATGAGATGGATGAAGCAGGGGAATATTCAATAGTCACACACTCAGGTCTTCTTTCCCGAGCCTGAAATGTCACATCCTTAAAAAATGGAAAGACCCTGAAAGGATGTAAAGCACATCAGTATATATTGTGTTACTATGGGCAAACAGCACCCATTTTCATGGAGGATGACACATGAAATTCAGAATTTCTCAAAAATTGTATTACTTTCCTAGTTTATGAAAATGAGCTTAAAAGAAGTGTAAATGTTTCTGCTCCTCTTTAAAGATATATCATCAGAATTCTTACTTTCTGGTCACACCACTTCACCTCAAGATGCAATTTAGGTCTAATTTCAAGAGAAGTTTCTGGTGCAAAGCCAATAATGTACATATGTCACACTCACTTAAAATATTTACTATCCATATTTACCTCTTTTCACAACTTTTTCCTCAAATTTTGCTTTGAGTCAGAAAATTTTCTCTCGGTCAACACTTCTGACTAAGTATCTTTCATTTGTGACAATATTTCCACTGTCCTCTACCCTTTCACTCCAAGTGTCAGTCAGTTCACCTCTGCCACCTATTTAATAACAGCTGAATCACATTAAAAAACATCTATCTGATTTTTCACTCTTATCACAACTATTAATCTTTAGGAAATGTATTTTTTTGGGGAATATAGTTTTCTTCTTTTTGTGACTCAGATCATCTGGCATCCAACATTTTGATCATCAATTGCCAGCTCAGCCAGCATTGAATTTCTTATTTACCTTCTACTAAAGAATTTATTTCAATAAGCAAATAAATCTTACATACCTACATACTTATTACAGTATTTTCTTCATTGCATTTTTTCTATGGCATTTATATTTGCCTCTTTGTTCTAGCTCTTGTACAGATTTCACTATAATGATGATGGCATCCAAGTCTGTATCTTTCTTCTAAATCTCTATAACAGTCATTGGTTATAATGACTTTTTATCACATAAAGTGCCATTAAGTCAAAATATCTATTGGTTGAATGCAGATTTATGGTTAGAATAATAATCAATAATGATAATCGAATTCTTTCTGCAAAACTTCACTTTATAACTCAAAAAATAATGTTATGATTATACATTTGTTGGTCCCAAATTTATGGTAGTTTTTTCACTAATAATCATAATCTGATTTCACATAAAGCAATTTATTTTGTGACATAGAATACTGCCAGGGTAAGACTGTATGCTGGTGGAAGAAGGGAGACAAAGACATCGAAATGTAGACAAATGTTTGCATTATTTCCTGGATTAGCTACTGCTATTTCCTCCTCATAGTTTTCATAGGAATTTTAACTTACCCAGAACCTTGCAGCTTGGCTCATTACACATAATCCTTCCCAGCATTTCACTTCCACCTTTACTAATTCCAATGGCTTGCAGTACAACACCATATCGTATTACTCAATATCCCCCTCAGTTATATTTTCAGTTTATATTTTAGAAAGTTTGGCTACATAACCTTGAAGGCACATCACAAGATTGACAAGAGACCACTATAGAGAACCTTCAGAATGCAGATTTAAGAACTGCTATCTATACATCCAACTTGGTTTTATAGCTTTTTCATTTTGTCAGGAAAATAATTACAGGCTATACAGTTTTACCCATATTATATTCATTACAAGCTAAAGCTGATATTTCTTGAACTATCTTCAGGCAAAGTCAAACTTACCTTTCCTGCTTCGATACCACTTCAGGTCAGGATAGAATTTGTGGAAAGGAATGACTGGCAGTGCTTTGCACAAATGCCTTGGAAAAGCTAAGTCACCACTGGCAGTTCAGAATTTAACAGTTCAGTAACACATACCATTTTCCAAGTACTATACATGTGGCCCTGTGAACTAATATGTAACAGTTGTATTTGCTGATTTTCATAACCTGTACAATATGCCAAATGTATATCTCTGTACTAGTTTCATATTTATGCTAAAGATTCTGCTCAAAGACACAAGAAATTCTGTATCACAATAAGAGATATTTAATCCATTTAGGCATCCAGTAGATAGTGAAGCTGCTTGAAAAGTGACTTCCTACATACCTTCCTAAATATTCAAGAGAATTAAATTTACCACAGAATGGAAGCTTTCCTCTAGAATTTCCCCTCTCACTGCAATAACAATTTCAAGCTCCTTAGAGGAAAGAAACATCAATCATCCGTATTGCATGAGGCCGTGCTGGCTTATTACAATTCCAGTAAGAAAGGCACTCAGCCCATGTAAAGTTCTCTTAAAATGTTATTTATTGGAGCTAAGACTCTAAAGAAAAATAAGATAGGATCAATAACCTCCTTTCAGAGGTTGGGAATCCTGAGCTGTGTGGAACTGAAGAGGACTCCAGCATGCTGTGCCGATCCTATCCATGGAACGTTACCTCAGTTTGAGCCCTTGCAGGATTTTCTTACCAAAACAACTCTATACATCGTTTATACTGCCAAATGCAGCATTTTATACTGAATAAAAAGAACATCCACATGGGAAATTGCTGCTGAAGTTTCAGATAAAGGAAATGACAGGCAAGGGGTGGCAACCAGGAGCTGCCTGGAAGCCCCTCTGCTACAATCACCCGGCCAAGTTCATCCTGTAGCCAAGGGACATGGGCAGTGCAGCACAGGCCTGCCTTAGCTGGGTGGTACATGGATTTCTACATCCTTGATGCACGATGGTCTTCCAGTTAGGATCAGCATCCAACATTTCAGTGGGATGTAAATTCTTTAGAGTAAAATGAGTTTAAATTATAGGGCTGTAAGAAAAGCCAGTTAAATTGCATACCTGTCAGGACCACTGTGTGTTCACCACCACAGGCAACCTTATTAACCTTTTCCATAATTCCCAGTACAGGCTGTGGGACTCTATTGTTCTTCAGCTGTTCAGGCAATAATCCCAGTTTCCCGTTTGCAGGTTCTCCAAAAGTATAGAGCTCACCATCTTCTGTGAAAATACAGAACAGAGCATGGTTTCCAGAACACACTCAGGAGTAAGGATGGGTTGTCAAGACTGCTGCAGACACAAATTATAAAGACAGAAAAATGTATGAACATTACAGGATAGCTGAACATATTTGTGTAATGCCCAAAGAGCTGTACAAAGCATTCTGTTTTGATGGGACATGAAGGTGCTAGATTTTAGCCCCCTCCAAGTTCAGAAACCCAATATTTAGGCTGCAAGGAATGTAGCCAAGGGAAAAACAAAACCATATACATCCAGCTTCTGAGAGGTCGTAATTTCCTCTGTAATCAAGTATTTAAGTCAACTGAAGTTGCTTATAAGAATCTGAACTGAAACAGAAAATAATTTTGCATGGAATTTTGATGGAAAATCAACCTGCTTTAGAAGGGTCATCCCTGAGCACATGGCACAGGATTGTGTCCAGATTAGTCTGGAATATCTCCACACCTTCTCTGGACAATCAGTTCCAGTGCTTGGTCTCTGCACAGTGAAGAAATTCTTCCTCATGTTCAGGTGGATGTTCTGTGCATCAATTTCTTCCCATTCCTCCTGTTCCATTGCTGGCACCAGGGAGCAGAGCCTGGCCCATGCCCTGCCCCTCCCTGCAGACACTGACAGACAGGGATGAGGGCCCCTCTCAGCCTTGTCGTCTACGCTTCTTTTCTAAGAGTTTTTTGCAGTTGTTTCAATTTGTCTGCGCTTTGTAAGAACCAGCAAATTACCCAAGCTGCAAAAAAGTGTATTTCATTTAATTTCAAACCTATGGACCATGTTTAGGCTTCTTTATTCAGTTTGATCTCCTGTTGTAATTCGGATTTTGCTCTTATATCTATGAGCAGAAATACTCTGAACAGGCTGATAATTTGCTGTTATTTGCATCAGCATCAATTTTCTGTTCTAAAACAGTAGCCTAATTAAAAAGATAAAAATCAACTGCAATGTGAGGTTTTCTGTAACCAAAACATTCTGTTGACAAAAAGATATTTTATTAAGCATTCTAAGTGAAAAGAAAGAAAAATAAAAAACCAACAAAAAGAACCCTGTATTTTTTAGAAGGTAAGTATTTTTTCAATACTCTTAAATCAGCCATATATTGCTAGAAACAAGTTGAAAAATCCCCAAAAGCACTTGGGAGATAACTACTTAGGCAGTTCTCTTTGAAGAGACCAGCAGTTCTTTTAAACACTACTCTACTGAAAAAATTAATCCAATCACTATCTAATTAAGAGGATTAGAGATTCAAATGGCCAAGCCTCCCAAACTAATCAAGTTTATTACATTTTTTCAACTTAATAATCCAGCTAAGAAAGATAAAACCACTTACCAAAGCAATTTTTGAATACATTACACATCCCTTTTAGGCAAATAGTGGTCTAAAAATTATGAAAAATAGCAATCAAGCATAAACAGAACACAGTGAATCCCAGATAAATTTTGAGTGCAGTATATGTGCAGTACATCTGCATGCTGAGGACATGATGTACTGTGTGCAGTACACCTGAATTTTAAGGATACTCTGTTCACAACAGAAACTGGTTATTTAATTTTCTCCTCTCATATGAGTCACCCTCTTACACATTGAGCTTTCCCTAATGCAGCACATTTTCTGTATCACTAAACTTAAAATCACAGGAGCATGACAAGGAAATGGACAAGTGAATGGAAAATGTCCCTCAAAGGAAAATGTGCGTTTGAGAGCAGATAAGAGATCTGGCTGGTGGCAAATGAGGAACAAAAATGAGTGGACAAAAGAATTGGATAACTCTAAGATTCCTTGAATAAATGAAGTAGAAAAAAGAAAATAAATATTTATTCAAGACCAAATTGTTAAAAGTGTCTCAAACATTGAAATTCAGGGCATGGAAGTGTTTGTGGGATGAATGATTCTTAAATAAATCTTTAAAAATAATGACAAAATACATTCAAAAAAAGGAATTCAAGCAAAGCTCTCTATGAAAAGACATCTCAACAAATCTATCTTGACTTTGATTACAGTTACAATGCAGGCAGGGGAAACACTAGAAGAGGTCTTATATATTCAATTCCTTTGTGGCTCCATGAATCTAATTCTGCTGTAGAACCCAAAGCAGTGGTGAGATACATGAGCTTTTCCTGCTCTCCATCTCCTGCAGTGGACAAATGAGCTGTACATGTTTGCCAAGCTTAATGCTTCCTGAAAAATTGTTCCCTCCTGAGTGTGTGGTCAAGGGAAAGTCAAGTAAAGACCTGTGTAAGGGCTCAAAATTGTTGCTACACACTCCCAGCAGTTTGTTTCTCTGTTGCTTTGCTTGAGACATAGCCCTAATACTGAGAGTCAATGTCCCAAGCCTGCAAAAAGGAAGGAAAAGAAACACACTATGAAAAAATCCTAAAGAGAGCTGGAAACTACAGACTTAAAACTTCTTTTCAGTGGAACTCTTGGAAGAATACAAAGGAGAGCGAAAGGGAACAATTATCTTTCATATATGAACTGAGTAATCAGACTAGTTGCTAATTTGCATATGGAATTGAGTTGGCCATTGCCTGAGCATGTGCCTAATCCAAATTTAAGAAGTGAGGTTTTTTATTAAAAATATTCAGGATTTATTCTGTTCTTCTATTCTACAACTATTTTGGCATCAGTAGGGTTCACGTGTACATGGCACAATACAGGGAACACATGTTTAGCAGTTAAATTATTGCCTGCAAAGAAGGCCTTCTAGAAAGCAGAAGGAAGAATGGTGACATCATTTTTTTGGAACTGTAAGAGGCATTGTTGGCTTTAGAACAGTTAAACACCTTAAAGGTAAAAGCCTACCAAAAAAAAATCTTCTAAACCCCAGCAATGTCCAAGAAATAAGAGCTTCAGTTAAAAAAGAAAAAAATCTGGAATCCATACTTCACCACATTTTTATTCAATATTCCCTTATTAATGAACATCCTGCCCTGGAGAGGGCACTCTGTGTCCACACTATGTTTTCTCGTGTTCTCATGAGCCACCTTTGAGTTTTAACCCAGATATGCCTGTGTTCCCAGCAAGTTTTCAGCCAATGCACACCTTATGTCAAACATAAACATATTAAGAAAGGGAGCCATATGGTGCCGTGCTCATCAGTTCAGCCTGACACCAAGTGCCAAGTCTTAGATCCTGAAACATGTTCCATTATTAAAGATGGTGTATTGTTCAATGTCTAAAAATCAAAATGCGGTAATTCTCTAGTATTCCAGTAACTGATAAGTAACACATCCTGTGACTGTGGTATACTAAGAATAAATGCATAAAGTTAATTTTTAAACACTGTGTGGATACACACTGACAGTAGTGCAACAGAATATCGATTCTGCAAAAGTACTTGGATGTCCAATACTAAATTTTTATGATAGCTGAAGTATCAGCCAAATAAAACTGTCAGCAAGGAGCCAAAGGAAGTGATAAAAAAATTTATGCTTTCACCACAAAGAGGGCCATGTGTGTGTCAGTAGCTTCAGTGACATAGACTGAACCCAATCCATGCAGGACTTGAAGATATTAAGGCTGAAAATTAAGATTTTCTATCTCCTAATCAGGCCTGTTTAAGTAGTAACAGGTTCGACAACTTCTTATTTTCACAGGTGATAATCAGTACATCTTCCTGTTAATATTTTGAGAAGCTCCCTTTTTCTTAACCCTAAGCCTTTTTTTCTTTTCCCCTTCCATTAAAAGTTTCCGCTTTCTTAGGGCACTTGGCACACACTGTTCTCTCTTTACTCTCAGGTGCTCATCTTCAACCCTTCTACTAATGAGACCTTTTGTAACACCCTACTGCAGTGCTGGATCTTCAGCTCTTGGCTCTAAGGCAGAGTTCCACACATTCCTACTACATCCTTGAAGTAAGCATCTTTTTATTCCCCCATTTATTCTGAGTTCAGGAAGCTGTATTTTTCCTAACAGGTGCTGAGCTCCTGATCAGTCCCAGACATTGAATTCATTTACTGTTACAAAGCATCTGTAAAAAAATTGCACACTACCATCATTACACCTAATTAATATTTGTCCATTGTAGCAAGCCCTCATTCTGTTAACAGCATGTTCTCAGAGAGCATTATAGATATTGTGTGTGGAAAAGTAACATTTATCAAGTAATCTGGGAAAGATGTCTGATGGAATAGCTCCTGGGTACCCATTAAAAGCTTTACAATCAAAACTATCGATCCTTTGAAATCTTTAATTACTCTGAGGGGACCAAACAGCAAAGTTTAAAAATGTAAATCTATATGGCTGGGAGGAATTCATAGCTGCTCATACATAATACCATCAATACTGACTGATAATTCATCCATACTGGCATTATTAAAAAATGAGTGTAATCTTCACTTTGGAAACCAATGGAGAGTTGGGAAGAGAGAGGTGGAAAGCAATAGGGAGGTGGTTTGGGTTGGAGATCAGACAGCAGCTCACTGAGCATTGCTTCTCTTCATGTCATGTGCTACCTGTTTAACCGACTTCAAGACTTAAATTTTAAGACAGAACAACAAACTTGGACAACAATCTTGCACTTCTAGCAAATGAGATAACATCGCAATATTTGATATTCAAATTTCTAGAGAAGATGAAGATTATTATTTGATGATCAAAAAAAGGAATAATCTCAAGAAAAGTTGGATTTTTGAAACCATAATATTAATCCACAAAATATGTCATAACCTTTATCAAAACAAACTGTGATAAGATATTTCATTTTTTCTGATATTCTTTTGTACAACAATGTGCAAAACCAGAAAATTAGCTGCAAGTTTCTTCTTTCTGTGTGATACAAAACTACATAGGAGGCTTTCTGGCACACAGCAGTTTTTAACAACTATGGTGTATCAAGTTTCAAACAACAATTTGAAAACCACTGTCTTGTCTCCACTAACCTCTATTCCCATTCTCTTACCTGTTATCAAGGCAGAGTGATAATATCCACAGGATACAGAGGAAACAGGTTTTCCAATATCCACCTCACAGGGGACACTGACAGAGGTTTCACTGGCCAGGCCAATCTGACCTTCTGAATTATCACCCCACACAAAGAGCTGCCCGTCCTCTAAAATGAAGACACAGGTAGTTAATAGATTTAAAGCAGAAAACAAATAAAAATTAATGTACTTCTTGAAGACTATTTCAGAAACTCTGTATGATACTACTGAATGTCACAATCTCAGGAATATAAAATTACCATTTATCACAATGCAAAAAAGGAGTTGGAAATAAGAGGCTTATTTCAAAAGCGACACAGAACACTTACACATCAACTGATGTTAGACTATAAATACCAACAGAAAAAGTACTATGTAAAAAACATTCCTTCAGAAAGAGGAAGACTGAGTGAGACAATTCAGTTGCCTGAGGTCAGTCTGAAAATACTATGGTGAATTTAAGACCTCTTCTCATTTCTAGGTGCAAGTCACCCCTTTCCCATTCTTCCAAACTTATTCCATTCTGACTTTGGTAGACAATTATTCATGCCTTATCTTTCAGTTCACAGATGTTTATATTGACCAGCTTCATTTTTCTTTCCTTAAACTACTACAAATAGCTGTTCCAGGTTTATTAAGACCAGCGTCTGTTGACACAAAGACCAGTGGCAACAGTAAAGAAAAAAAAAAAACCAAAAAAAGGCAGTGAACAACATGAAAAGTCTCCAGATTCTTCTAGAAGAGATAAGATCTCCTCTGTGCTTAGTTCTTATTGGTGGGAAATAAGTTGTGAATAAAAGAGTGCCACCTACAGTGTTACTGAGGAGGTGGTAGGAGCTAAAATAATTCAAAATTGTTCTAAAAATCTCAGGAGAATGTCAGTAATTGGCATAAAAAACCAAAAATCAAACAAGCAGACTAACATCTCTCTCAAGTTCTGAAATTACAGCCTCCATAACTTACCCTAAACAGGTACAGAAAAAACTTGAGGAATTGCATTCTGGGGTAATAAAGGGCCACCCATCCAATGACTGGAAGTATTGTAACTGTGTGAATTCAGCATGTTGTGAAGGTATCATTTTGTGACCTGAAACAGGTGAGAGGCTCAGCATCTCCCAGAATTAGTAAGGAATGACACAACTGTTCAGCCTGTGCCAATGGACCACAATAGTTGCAGTAACAAGTGGAATTGGAGATGCTTAGTTTTCATAGGATTCATATTTTGTAGCTGCTTTCCCTGGAAATAAACTGAAGATTTTTTTTCCTTCTGAGGGTGTCCATACTGTTCCTCCACTGTAAGTATTTCTACTAAACTTTCACAGGAAGTTAATGAGACACACACTCCTTACCAGACTGTGTTAAAATAGGCAACTGGCTGTCAAAAAATGATTGTGGTTACCAAGGAAAGAAGAAAGTGAGGATAGAAAATGCACCCACATATGCAGACAGAATGCTGGAATAAATGTCTTTCTGGAACACCAGGCTGGACACACATAAACAGATTTTATTAGCAATTTCTCTTACCAGTCACTGCTGCTGAAGTGTATGATCCAGCTGATAGTTGCTTGATCTTGTGCTGATTGGTAAAAAAACTAATTAAATGAAATGTGGTCCTTTCCTCTGTGTCACCTAACCCCAACTGGCCTTCACTGTTACCTCCAGCAGAATAGACATTTCCTTTTTCTGCATACAGAAAAACACGGGTAATACACAGAAAGAAGAAACCAGAGTAAGTAATTTAATTTTCAATGGAAAAAAATCATAAAAACTTTGGGGTCTATTACCCTGAAATACATTCCAGCTGAAATTAGCAGTTTCTGTTGTAGCTAGCAAGATTTTCCTGAACACCCTTAAATCTGAACTTCCTGAAGGTCTTACATGTATTTAGACTGCATTCCCCACTACTCTGGAGACTGGTATAAAGAAGAAGTGTCATTGGAAGTTATGCAAGAGCTCTGAGAAAATGACTAGCAGTAGCCCTGGAAGCCAGAAGCATCTTCCACAAATAATGCATATTTCAAGAAAAAGTGGGAGGAAAAGGGTGAATGATGTCACACACCAGAAAACCTGAAGCTGTATTAGTACCTAAATTAAAGAAATTAATAACTTGACAGTTTAGAATACTGTGAATGAAATATATTTTTACTTAGCTTTTTATTAGAAATATTTTACTTATTTTAATATTTAAATAACTTCCAATTTAATTAACCAGGGTTTTTTTTTAGAATCTTGAATTTAACTCTGATGACAGATATCTTCAAATTTAGAGAACTTTAAGATTTATATTTTTAATTTTAGTATGTTTCACATCTAAAGTGCTCATCTGTGATGAAACAGATACAGCCTATTATTAACACAAACCCAGACAAATATGATAAATAAACTGACCTATAATTTATAAATGGCCACAAATTGTTGAGCCAGTGTGTACACCAAAGGTGACTAATATTTACCCTGTGCAGTCTTGCATACTCAATTGTTATTAATATGTCCTATTTTATTCTAGCAATCTTATTTACAGTACTCAGGGTCTCCACATATATAAACCTCCTAATAATCAAACAATCCTCTTTATAGCATTACTGAAAGATAAAGGATTGCAACCACAAAGACAGATATTCCATTACATAAATTACAGAAGCATGACAAGAATCTTCATAAATTATCTGTTTACTGTGTCTCTAAAAATTTATTTTTAAGTTTAAATTTAAAGTTTATTTATTTACAGCTTAATAAAGCAACTTATCACTGAAATAGCAGATTATGTTGCATAACCAAAAATGCAACAAAATTTGAAAACTTGAAAACATTTAGTTCCGCTACATTTATTCCAATATACAACTTCACACTAATAAAGATTATTTGTCAAAGGTAAATTTAAGTGCAGATGCATATAAAAATAATAACATGCCTTTACAGTGCTTAAAAGAAATATTCATAATTGTTAATCACACCTCAGATGCCAGCAAGAAAATTTTCCATGTCTATTACTAGGAAACTACTATCAAACATTAATTTATAAATGCATTGGATCAGAATAAATCAAACAATTCTAAAAAAATCCATATTCTAAGAACTGGATATCAAACTCCTAAGTTCTAGCAGTTCCATTTTTATTTATTTTTCCTTCCACAACACTTCTGGGGTTCCTAATGCAATTTTGCATGAAAGCAAAGGAAGAAACATATCTTGAACATTTATGAAATAGAGGTTACATACCTGTGTATACTAAAGTGTGGTTTCTTCCACAAACAGCAAGTTTTGGTTTTTCTGGTTTTAAAGCTAAGAATTAAAACCAAAGAGGAGGGAAAGTTACAAACAAGCTAATAGCTGATTCAATAGCAAAATGCTCTGTGCTCTAGAGGGAGCTCTGATTTCTTCTATTCACATTTTTACCAACAATTATTACAAGATTCGTTGCCCATTTGAATCTAGCACATGACTTATGAAATCAGTATTCCCTCAAGATAAGAAAATAGGTCAGACCTTAAAAACTTAAAACACTCGAGTTAACTTGATAGTGGTTGCTTTATCCCAACGCCACAGTCCCTGGAATTTACCATGTATGGGATATGCCTCAAAGACTATATTAAATTGTAGGATAAAATTAATGATTTAAGCTGGCTTCAGTTTTCATTAACAGTACTATTGTTACTTCCCTCTTAGATTTTCCCACTATTGTAAATCTTTGAAACCAAACTGTTTCTTTGTCTTACCATCCCTACCTCCCTTCGTTGTGCTCACATCCTTTTTCTGCCCTGTTCTGGTCGCTGAACTCAGTCACAAAGGGCAGCTCTACCTGAACTAGTGCCTACATTTTTTGCATGTGTCATCCTGTCTCAATTCCAGCTGAGCCATGGCATGCACTTCTCTCAGTCTGGTCACTTTGAAAGACCAGGAATGTATGTGAGGGGAGTCAAGAGTTGTTTAGGTTGGAAGGAGAGAATAAGAGGTTCCTCTTCTCCTATGACAAGTGGACTCAATTTCAGAAAAAGAGAGGAAAAATGTCTCCCTGACTTTTCCATCCTTGCTCCAGTTACTGTGCATTGTCAACAAATTATCTTCTCTCAGTCATGTCCATGTACCCTACACAATGCTCTAAACCAGGATTATTTTTACATAATAAATCTTTAATTGCTTTTCCAGTGCACTAGTCCATAACAAAGCCAACAACAATCATTCCTTTCACAAACCCTTTTGCAGTCCTTCCAGATCAACTTTCATCAGCTCTTTAACCTTCAGATTAAGGTCCCTTCTACCAATCCACCAAATAAATCTATCAACTCAAGCATGAACTGCCTCTCATCTGTCACACAGACACAAACTTAATTTGTCCAAATTCAGGTTCCTGCCTCTTTTATCCAATACCTATCACTACCATCAGGCTGGAACCATAACATTTCCAATGGTGGCTTCTTCCTACAATTTTTATATCCCAAAACTCTTTCATTTCAGAGATGATCTTAATCAGCTGTTCAGAAGCCTGTGCTCCCTAACCTTCCTCCCACTCAGGCTAATCAATTGTATGTCATGAGACATGCTATATTTACAATGTTGTTGGTGATTTTTCATAACCAATTTCATTAGTCCCTAACCAAGTCCCAGAATATATTTTCTCAGAAAACATGCAGACACAGCCATTTGGCTCCAAGCAGAAACTGAAATGTGTCCTTGCAACCCCATTCCCAAAGCCAAGGATTGACCTAAGGCTAGTGAGAAAAGCTCCAGGAATTCCTCCTGCTGCCTACTGCCAAGAGAAAAAAGACACGCCCCTTGTGACTTTTTTCAATGCATGCCAGGTCTGGTTTGGATTGCTGTCATCTTCTCTTCATCTTTTATTCTCCACTGCAATTTGACAGTAAACCCAAAACTTGAAACCAAATCTATTTAAGCCAAGGTAAGAATCAATCTCTCACATGGCTGACAGAAGATGTGTACCTGAGTGCAGCTGCATTCTCCCTCTGAAGTGAAATACAGACAGGAGCAAATAAAGGACAGTAGAATAAACCAAATCAGGAAGAACAGAGTTTGAACAAGCAGGATAATTTGTTTTTAACAATAAGCTAACAGATCGATCTGCTGGCAGAAAGAGTGAAGATAAACATTTAATAGTGAAAAGAAATGTGTTAATAGGATAGATCTGACTTGACATAAGTAAGGGATAGGGAAACGTATTGACTTAGCTTTGTTTGACAAGATGAAAACAGCTAGAAAAGATCAAAAAGATCACAGTGCAATGAAAACATATTTTCCAACACGTAGGAATTTATTTTACTGCCTCATAAAAATGCATTAACATTTCTGCCCCCTTGGGCATTTCTTATACTTGTTAAAAATGTAGCAGTACTTGTGAAAAGTTTCTGATAGATTTTTTTAATTCACAAAGCTGCTAAGAAAATAGCGACACAGGTTACACAATGCTGTTGGAACTCTGCTTTCTAACACATAGACAATGCAGAGACCAAGCATCTGATTATTGTCTGCAGTAAAAAACAAAAATGTGATTTGACAGAAAAAGCAAACACTACATAAAATCAGAGCCCTCAAAATGACAGGATTCTATGTATCTGAAGTAATCTTCAGATGCAAAAGGACTCAGAATCTGAAGTAATGGGAAATCAGTAAGGGATCCTTTGGAGCTACCTTCATGATCTTGTGCAGTAATGTGCACATGTGGTGAATAAAGAATCAGTTATTTTGCGATTGCATCCTATGAAGTACCTTTTCACAAGGGTCTCCTTTCAAATAGAGAAAGAAAAAATTCAAGAAGAAAAATCACACAAACCTTTAACACATGTTGGTTTGTTGACAGTGTTCTTTGATCCTAGTCCTAACTGGCCCCAGTCGTTACTGCCAAACATGTATAGTTTACCTTTCCCTGAAAAAAAATCACAGACAGAATCCATACAAGTGTTTGAATATCTCATTCAAGACAAGACGGTCGTTCACTCACAATGCTACTTATTACTTCCTTTTCAATGCAAGGTTTAAGTTTAGGCAATTCAATAAATAAGTGTAAACAATAATTAATGTCCTTGTGATTTTTCAGTTCAAAAATAGTAATTGCATTGTTTAAGTAAGAAATCCCCAGCCAGAAGAAGAAACATCCTCATCTTTAATTACAGCATAGATGAAGTGCTCTTCAGAAAACAAGATGTTGTACTCTTGGGCAGCCCTGCAGTTCAGAAACCACAGTATCTATAGGCCCCCTTATAAAATAACAGCACATCTAACTGACCACCCACATCTTTTACCCCAAAGACACAAATGAATAATGCAGCTACCTGACTAATACAAATTTGTAATATTTATCTTATTTGATTGTTTCAGGTGGGATATTTCTTTTACTTCTAAATGTCTTCTCTTAAAAGGATTTACAAATATGCATGTCTATCACATGTAATTTCTGATAAATTTTCACAAACTGTATTAATTTGTTATTCTGTATATAAAGACAGAATGCATAAATTCACCATGCAGTCAGAGTGTGTTGTAAACCCAAATGCAAAAATTAGGTTACAAACCTTCATCAGGGACAATGCTAGAAACATCTTTCAGAAATTCCAATGATGTGTCATTGGCCTTGCATGTTTGACCATTGCAAACAATGAACTGTTATAATTCTGAACAACCAGTGTTTTTTCTGAGGATGGTATATGAACAGATGAAAATTTTGTCATCTGGGATGAAAATTAGACAGCCAAAACTGACTACTGACAATACCTTAAAATGAACTCATTTAATTTCATTTTTTTAAACTATCACATCTTGTAAAGCTGTAAAGTTCCCACTGGAAAATAAAACTCTTGTTCCAACAGAAATCTTTGCAAAACAATAGAAACTGATTTGTCAAAAAAACCCACAACAAAACAACATCCTCTTCCCAGAACCCCACCCTTTTACAACTGTTAAAATGACTTTGTTTACTTCTGAAGGTCTGCAGAGCTTTGTGCATTAGACTCCATCATAATGTTGTCACCCTCAACAGATAGAGTCTGTCACCCATGTCTTCTACAATTACCATGACCACAATCCATAACAGAAATTCCATATAATAATGCCAAAATAAGATAGCTGTTCCCAGTGAAGGTTCTGATTGTGATTTACAGAGACTTTGAAATCTGATATAGTAATGTTTTAAATATTACAAAAAATCTTATTCTAATAAAAATATCCATTTATTTTATTAAATATAACCACATAGTTAAAAAAAAAGAAAGAACCAATGCTTAACAATAACTGGTATCTAAAATCCCAATCAAATTGTAAGATTTTGCAATTCATGGCACGTGGGGCTACGTGTCAATATTATGTCTTTTCAAGAAAGCTGGAAGGGAAGAATGACAGAGGTCAAGTTCATGCTCACAGTGTTCTACTAACAGCATTTATATCTCCAGCCTAATTTTGATAATGCAATCATGTCAAACACATGCAGAGCTGTCCCTGACAGCAAACACCCTTTAACAGAAAGGATTTTTATCAACAAATAACATCTATGCTATATTGGTATGGATTCCTTGTATCCTTGTTTTACACTTCCCCAACTTCTTTCCTAAGACAGCAGTACTTCTGTGGAAGTATGATGCCAAGCTGCCCTAATTCAATTTAAGCACATTCTCTTTTATCCATGCAAAATTCAAACAAGGTCATGCTTTTCATCCTATAATCTGCTGGGTTTTATATCAGTCTTTAAATTCTCAGGCATTGCTTTGTAAATCAAGGAGCTTAATAGATGAGAGGAATTTTTTCACATTCTTTTACAACTGAGTGACAGCCTTTTATAATTTCAGATTTCCTAGGAGTATAACAGAAAACAAAAAATCTGGAAAGCAGTTAATTAAGAAAGAATATGAGAATAAATAGGCACTATGGAGGAACCTAAACAAATGCCTGTAAATGAAGCAATGTTTCTCAGTCTGCACAGCAAATCAAGTTTCAGAAGAGACATGATTCAATCTAAGCTGGCCAAGAAATCCAGTATAATTTTGCATGCAAAAGGCAAAATTTTCATAATGCAAACTGAGATATCCCAGCCATCACACAGATGCACTGAATCCAACAGCAAATAGTCAAGGAACAAATTTCAAAATTTTGTAAACTCTTATTGCTCTTGGTTTTTCTGCTTTCAGTTTGGTGCCATCCTCCAGATTGTGGCCATCTGCCAGGTGGAATGGCTGGCACAAAACAGGTCCAGCAAGGTAAGACAAGACTCTGGGCAGGAGGGAAACAACAGGATATAATGAAAAGGCCTACTCAGACTGTTTTGGTGATGAAAACACACCTCCAACAGCAGTCTCCACCCTTGCCCTGGTGCAAAACTGGAGTATTTCTCCCAAATACGTGTTCACTGGCAGGTACACCAGCAGATGTTTCACCAACAGCAATTCAGGGCTACCAGGCAAGCCACAAGACACTTCTTTGTGTGGCAACAGAGGTTTTGTGGGACACTTCAGTAAGAGATTGTCTCCCACCTCATTTCTCATGAATAGTTGCTATCACAACTCTGATTCCTGGCAACCCCATCAGTCATGTGCACTTTCTGGTTCATGAAGTGCTTTTAAAGACATTCATTGGGTAGCTGAGAAATACCAACTGAAATCCTATATGCTTTGTCATAGCAGGCAGTCAAGTACTCTAATCACCCATGTTTAAAGGTATGTTTTACTTATTCCCCCTCTTGCTTTCTAAATTATGTGAGTGTGGAAGAGAAATAAGATGGGGAGGCAATGTACAGACCTTGAGCATTTACTACAAGATCCTGCTGAGAAATTGTATCTGAATAAAACATAAAAGGTAGTATTTTGTACAGAGTATCATATGTCAGGCACTGTGATTACTTTTTTATTAATTTTTTATTTGAGTTATTTAGTGAATAAACTATGTTAACAGTTGATTAAAAACTCATATACAAGCCAAATAGATCCCAGAAAAATAGGAGTGACATCAGTTTTGTTAGACAAGTCATGATATTCTCAGAACTTTATTGAGCAACAAGAACAGTCATGCTTAGGACATTGGGCATCACACAAGTAAAACCAGCACCATATGTTGCTTACTCATAATACATCAACACAAATGTGTACTAATCTTTCTCATCCTCCCCTTGCAGCTGATGCAAAAGATACTGTGCCACATTCTGATGACCTGCTGGTAAGCAGAAAGAATAGAAGAAAACTGGTGGCAAAACACCTGGAGAGATTTCAAGGTCTCTTTGTTGAATGTTTAGAGCCTTAGAAAACCTGAAATTATGAGTATACTATCTTCTTGTGGTTCCATAAGCATCTCTTTTCACACCCACTTTTACAACTGATACTTCTTTCTTTGCTTCTGTCTTCTTGTGTTGGGGGCTTCAATTCTCTCCAGAGCACTGTGTTCAGAATAGGTGTCTTCATTCATCAGCATTTTCCCCCTCATGAACAGGATCAGTCTCTTTGATTAAATGTGGTTAAGCTGCCTAGGATACTCTAATCAAGGCAAATAAACAATAAGACAGCTGTTAACTTTAAGAGTTTTGTAGGAAAGAAAATTTAATACGCAGGCATTGGAAGGAGGTTCTTAAAAGTATGCATATTCATACTTCTTCACATCAGCTCCCATGAGGATGAATTAATTGCTTTCCAAAGCCTGCAGTTACAGAAGATGCAGGGAATGGACTACCAGTATTCTTGGGCCAAACACCACAGAAATGGGGCAAGAACCATTATATAACATGCTCCAAGTGATGCTAGAATATATATTGCTCATGACTGCATTAAAGACCTAAAGAAGACACTGCTTAAAAAAATTCCTGCTTGGAGATTTTAATCAAGGTTATGCCAATGGTAGACAGCAAAAGAATAAAGAAACACAAATTTCAATCCCAAACTTCCTTCCTGGAGAAGGAAACATTTCTTCAAGTAGCTCAGCAAGCCAACTCAAAGTCACCAAGTAACTATCACTAGTCCCTTCAATTTCAACATGCAGCCACAGCATGAAAATAAAATTTTGGGCTCTTAACTCCTGACCTAGGAAGGCAAAGGATGGAGTGTTTTATATTTAGTTACACTTGTCTTTATAAAAGTCATATGGGAATATTGATGCTGGATTAGATGAAAGAAGTATTTGAAAGGTTCTGAACATTTTGTTTGAATGCTAGATATTAGTTCTTGTACATTGTTTTTCATTAGTATTCAGTCAAGATTTGGTGCGAGATGTAGCTGTATCTCTTGCTCAAATCCAGCATTAAGGAATGATTTGTATCAGGTTGGGTGACTGCTTTACTTATGACTGTTGAGCCATACTAAGTGTAAAATGGATACATTTTTATACTTTAACCTACTTCATATTCCCACTGTCCCCTACAAATATAGCTACCACTCCCTATTTCAAGGTCTGGAAAAAAAAGGGGGGGTATTTTGTGACCTGAAAATAAAGACTGAAAATAAAATGAAGCATGCATTAACACACACCTGCTTGAGATACTTTTCCTTCCTTGATGTTTGTCTTTTATCTCTTCCAAGTCACATTCAGCTGAAGAATCTCCTGGTTTCCCCCAAGGTCTGTACCCTTTTCAGTAAAGTCATTATCAGCATGCACTTCTGGAGCATTTATTCCAGGTGTTACTGCAGCTCAGGGTCATTCATCAAGGGCTTAATTCCACTGTATCATCCAACTCCATCTAACTGCAGAAATGTCAGGTGCACATGGGCACGCACTGGTGTGAAGAACAAATGAGGGAGAAGAGCTTTTTCTTTCTCTTCTTCGTTTTTTTTGTACAACTCTTGCAGTCTCTCTGCCTTTGCTTGTTGTTGATCCATACTTTACCCTCACTTTTGCTTTTACTTTACAATGACCCAGAAAACCTTTTGCTACCAAAGCAGTCTTTTTATCATGCTTCCACAGTTCCTCCTTCACAAAAGCTTTGAGGAAATAAAGATCTGACCATCTAGAAGCCTCCCTGGTGATGTACCTGTCCACTACAACAGCTAAGGCAAGCTACAGAGACATTTTTGAAACAAGCTGCATATACTAAAATAATGGAGAGAAGTGGAAATTGTATAGAAATAGTGCTGCATGAAAACCTCTGCAAGATGACTTCTTCAAAAGTTTTATCTAAGTGGTCACTATTACAGAGATGTGGGAATTAGGGGATTGTTGCTGATTGGGGTTAAAAGTGCTGGCCCAGGCACATGCTGGGAGGCAATTTAAATTGACTGGTTTAAACAGAGAACTATACCTGTGTTGTTTCAAACTGGGTGTGGGCATATAAAAGTGTATGTAAAAAGAAAATGCAAACAGTGCCCCACATTACATCTGGATTAATTTTATGCAACAGGTAATTTAATATTACTGGTTCAATCCAAGAAAAAGTGTCAAGCTTTGTACAAAATAAACTGTTAATGTATAATTCATCTTCTGTGAAGTTAGGCTTGAAAAATTCATCGTATAATTTCACCTCAGGGTGTTCTGCAGCCCATGAAATCTGCAGTCTTTTTTATCATGTCTGGAATGGCTCTTTCTAAAAATCCAGCATCTTCAATGTTGCTTGCAAACATTGCAAGAAGTCCTCAGGAAATTATTTAATAAGCTATGACCAACTGGATATTGATGAGGAATAACTACATTCCAATTTAAAAAGTCCTGAAAATACACATAATTTTTTCAACAAGAAAGTCTTATTATCTGTCAGCAGCTGATTGCCAATACAATTGTCACACATGCTCATCCAAAGAAGAGTAGCCCCTACCATGTAAAATAAAATGAACAAATTCTTCAATTAGTGTTCTTTCCATCATTTCAAAGAAAAGAAAAGAACACTAATAATGCTCCCCCTATTATACTGGAGTTTCCTTTTTCTATTTATTTCTGATTTCTGTAGGATTTTCTGAAGTTTACTGAGTTGCTCTTTCAAGGGTTATTTTCATCTGACAGTTAACAGTAATTCCAGTCTTCATTTAAGGGATACAATTATATTTATTGTTTCAAGTGGATTTCTAGTGAAATTGTGGTGTTCAGCAGATACTGTTACTTCCATGGTACAATATATCTAACACACTAAACATTGTGAGATTCAAGAGGAATACTCAGCCTGGACAAAGTTACACTTACTTTAAATCCTGTGATACAATCAGTTATTACAAACCTCTGCCAGACAGTTCTTGGGCACATCCTGTGAAAACCTTGAGTGACCTCACACTAACTCCAGTGGTATCCAACAGTTCCCACAAAACTCTCCTCTCCCCAGCCTCAATTCATGTATCACCCCAGGATGCAAATAAGATCCCTAACTTTCAAAGATGTCCAAATATATCAACTTTTATTATATAGTTCAGCCTCACTACAAGAAATACACTGAGGGGCTGGAATGTGCCCACAGAAGGGTCTGGAGCACAAATCCTATCAGGGAAGCTGTGGGAGAAAAGGAGCCTCAGAGAAGACCTTATCACCCTACAACTTCCTGAAAGGAGGCGTAGCCAGGTGGGGGTCGGCCTCTTCTCCCAGCTAACAAGCAAGAGGATGAGAGGAAATGGCCTCAAGCTGTGCCAGGGAAGGTTTAGACTGGAGATTGGGAAAAATTTCTTCATGGAACAGAATGCCCAGGGAAGTGGCTGAGTCACCATCCCTGGAGGTGTTTAAAAGATGTAGAGGATGTGGCATCTGGGGACACGGTTTGGTGGTGGACTTGGCAGTGCTGGGTTAATGGTTGGACTTGATAATCTTAAAGATCTCTTCCAACCTAAACAATTCTGATTCTATATCCTCCATTTCCAATACTGACCTGTAATAATGGCTGTGTGTTCATCTCCACACGATATAAGTACGGGCTTGTCATTTTTGAACCAGAACTTGCTAGGAATATCTTCTGCAAATTTGCTTTTCCCAAATGTGAAAACAGCACCTGAATCTAAAACACAAAAAGATAATGTCAATTTTAATGAAAGTGAATTTTGCCTCACATATTTTGAAACAGCCATGTTCTATCAATTCAATGGCACATTTTAATTTTTTATCTTTCTCTTCTTTTTTCTCTCAGCCTTCAAAACATGGGTTGGCAAAACTCTCATTTCAGCTGAACAAGAGGGCAAGTGGCAGAGCACTGGAATAAGGCTGCCCAGAAAAGCTGTGGAGTCTCTATCTGTGGAGATATTCAAAACCTGCCTGGACATAATCCTGTGCAACCTCCTCTGGGTGAACCTGCTTTTGCAAGGGGGTTGGATTAGATCATATCCAGAGGTTCTTTCCAAGCCCAACCATTCTGTGATTCTGTGATAAGACTGTGATTTAAAAAATCCAAACAAAACCACCCCAAAATAAAGTCCAAGCAGCTTTTCAGCCTTTGTAATCTGCCAGGTTTTCTCAATTCTTCCCACTTTCAAAAGTGTCAGCAACATTGTTTCAAAACACAGAACGTTAACTATTCGTTCAGCTTTTGACTAGGCATGTGACTTGATACAGAAAATACCATTTCTATAGAAAAATAAATGAACTTACACGTTAAATAATTTGTCAAAATCCTTGCTGACAATGTGGCAAGCACAATTTGACCTCCTATTTTAAAATGTCAAAGCCCGTGCTATAAACATAGATTTAAAAAAAAGGAATAAACCAAACCTTTTCCTTGTAAATTTTGTTTACATGTAACAAATGTTAAGAAATACACACGATAACAGTAGACTGCTTCTGAAAATTACACTGAGGTATCTTAGTGCATTTACTTTCATTGAAAACAATCTCATCAACAGTATGCACCCCAGCTCCAAAATCCAAAAATTCTTTCTTAAACTGTATATTTGATTTTCATTTAAAATAATTATTTAATGCAAAAGCTTTCCCTATTTCCAAAGACATTATGTTATGTATCAGATGGAGCAGATGTGTATAAATGGTATGTATTACTTCACTAGATGTGTTTTTCACTTTCACTTGCTCAACAAGCTTTGTGCAAACTCAAACCTTTATAAGAAAGAGTTTTCCCTTATTTTATTTAGACACACCTACAACTACAGACAATCTACACAGCATCTGACAATTCTGTTTTAAGTTTTCATTTCCAGCCAGACAGCCATGCACTTCTGAACTTGCTTAGTGATCAGTTTGGCAATTGTGCCATAGCGCTCTCTGGTTCATTTATTTTCCCTTCAGAAGGGTTAACATGAAAACATGTATGTTCTTCATTCAATGTACACAAAAACCTGATAAATTTCCCAATGTCCTTTGTATCTCATACGTTTGACTAAGCCACAACATTTCACAACTGGACACCATTACTGTGCGCAGTTCTGGGCTCCTCAGTACAAGTGGAGCTCACAAAGCGGGTCCGGGGGAGCAACAAGGATGATGTGGGGGACTGGAGCATCTCTTTTTTGAGGAAAGGCTGAGGGATTTGAGCCTATTCAGCCTCGAGAAGAGACGGCTTACTAATGTGTATAAATCTCTAAACTCGGGAAGTGCCAAGAAGATGTAGCCGGGCTCTGCTCGGTGATGCTGAGCAATAGGACAGGAGGCAACGGACAGAAACTGATGCTCGAAGGGACGGAAACTGATGCTCGGGAAGTTCCACCTGAACAAGAGGAAGAAATTCCTTCCTGTGCAGTGACCGCGCGTGGTGTGGAGTCTCCCACACCGGACATACCCCTGAGCTGGACACAATCCTGTGCCGTGTGCTCTGGGATGGCCCTGCTTGAGCAGGGAGCTGGGACCAGATAACCCGCGGCGGTCCCTTCCAGCCTGGCCCATTCTCTGCTTCAGCGCTGCCATCTGTTTGGAAACCGAATCCCATCAGCTCAGTAAATTAAATCCCACAGGACATACACGAGGCGTTTGTTGTCCCAGTAACGAGCAAACATTTGAACATTACCTTGGGCCGAACTCCGACACAAACTAACCATTAATACTCAGAATTAACCGCGCCCCGCGAGTGCCCGGCGCTGCCCCTGCCCCCGTCGCTGCCGGGGCTGCCCCGTCCGAGCTCTGACGGCAGCGGACGCGTCTTTCCCCAGGCACTGGCCCGGCGCAGGGCCCGCAGCCGGAGGGAGCCGGGAGAAACCTGCCGGGGTGAGGCGGGCAGGGGCTGGCGCAGACAGACGCGCTCCCGCCCCGGGTGCCCCGAGGAGCGGCCGCACT
>VZTZ01034080.1:1124436-1144090 GCA_013400955.1 Drymodes brunneopygia | reverse complement strand
AGGGAAGGGGAGTAAGTCATATATTAGCAAATGCAAAGGTATTTATCTTGGGAAGTCCCTAAGTGAAAACTTACGGAAACCAGAAGAATCTGAGGAAGCACTACTACATGCTGGTCCTGCTATTATTGTGTTACAGACATTACCTGCTACTGATGGCTAACAAAGTCAGGATTTAGGCTGACATCTTTATATTCTTACTCTATATGTGGTTCTGTGAAGTATAAATAGTATTCTGGCTTTTCCAACTAAACACAGCCCTGATCCTGCAGTGGTCTGAGTTCTGCAGAAACATGTCACTAGGTGGTATCTTAACTTCAGCATCTGCTTAATACCAAGCTCAGTGAAACTGCTGCTGTGATTCACTTTAAATAAACCCTAAGAACAGGATTCTTGTACTGTCTGAGGACACCACGTGGTGGCAATGACACAAGATTTTCTGAAGACTCAACAGGAGACCAGATGAACACCTTAAAGGATGTGTTTAATGGAAATGGATGTTTTTGCTCAAGGAACTGAACTTCACCCTGTCTGAATTGGCCACTGAGAAAGCCCACGTCAAGACTCAGCCCTCTAATTCAAATTCAGTGGCCCGCATTTCACAAAGCTTTTTTATGTTTTGTTTTGGGTTTTTTTAGCTATTAATGCACACTTAAATATTCCACTGCTTTGGGACACAGAGAAGGTGATAATGTCCAAAAGCCAGAGGATAAGGTATGCCCTGGGACCTGCACTGGAGAAGGTTGGAATTTGAATATTTATTTCATTTGGTTGACTAATATAATTACAACCCTTTGAATATAATGGGAGAAACAACAAGTCTCAATACAGTGGTGCTGAGTTAGATCAAAGTTAGTTAGACCATTCCATGCAGAGAAGAACACAGTGACTCTCATGGTAGGGAGGGACAGAAAGAGACAAAAGTATCTGAACTGGAGATTCTGGGATTGCTAAAACATTTCACAGAGCACCATGACTGTGCTGAAAACTAATTTTGATTCAACTTTTCATTTTAAAATTTCAATTAGAGCAGATGAGACTAACGAATATAAATCATAGATGAAAAAAATAGCATTTTGAAAGTAAAACAATTTCATTGTTCCACATGAAATTATTTTTTCTGGAAATTCTTTCTTGGCAAATTTTAAAATGTCAGGTTTCGTATACAGCTGAAATTAAAGTAATTTTTTAAAACTGTAAGTTTCTCTGAGAGAATGAATTTCTACTCTGTGTGTCTCAGAGATTCTGCGTGGGCTTGAGAAATTTAGACTGGAACAAGGAGCTTTTGAAGGAGACAGGAAAAGATACAAGTAAAAGTAAATTATTGAAATTTTCACTGTTAAGCAATTTTAAAGTTAATTGCTCTTTAGCTGCTGGACTACTAAACTACAGCCAAACCTTGCTTAGACATAAAGACAAGGTGTTTTAAATTAAAGTAGTGTTATGGCCAGACTGAGAAGGCAACCTGTACTCTCCATTTGGGAAGTAGTTTGAGACATAAATTAGCTATATCAGGGTGGGTCACTTATATTTTGGTGCCTCCAATTTCAATCTGGAATATAGACTTCTGACTGCATTCATAGTGTCCTTCTAGAGAGACATGTCTGAGGAAGGCAAGAGAGTTGATCTTTTCTTCTATCTGGAGGACCATACGTAGAAAGGAAGATACATGCTGTATACATAATATGTCTCTCTGCAAGCAGACTGTTTTCTCTTTTCCCCATTCTCTCCCCTTTCTTCTACTCTTAAGTTTGGTGGTCTTTGTAGGACGTGGGAGTTAAGGCTGAAATAGAAATACAGACTCATCTTTATATTAAAGATCACATAAAGTAAACATTGATAATACCCATCCATCTTTATATTAAAGCTCATATAAAGTGAACATTGATAATACCCATACCTGTACATCCTTAAGCACTGTTCCAGGATTACAAATTAGCCTCTTTTGAAAAAAGGGGAAAGGCTTCCAGCCTTCAGGGCACAGATCTGTTTCCCAAGATGACTGGAAACATCTGGTAATAATGTCTCATTGCCTCTGACAAGCAAATATCTATTAGATGGAATGAGCAAACACTTTAAATAGAAGATACTGGGTATTTATAATAGCACATTAGGACAAAATTAGCCTTTCACTCTTTTAAAAATTAAAGTCCTTGCTGTTGCATAAAGCTACTCTACTCATATTTTTCTATTCTACCAAAGAAAATTTCAAATCAGTAGTTAAGAATAAAAAGATATTTATGGTGAGAAGACATGTCATCCACTAATACCTGATGACAGATAGGGTGATTGATGTACCTTGGCTTATTTGCCACTGTTGCTTACAGAACACCACAAAACAGTAGTGAGGAAAATTTAGACCCACATGTAACAAGTGGGGAATCAGCCCCGGCACCTCCAAAGTGCCTCTGTCAGAACAGGCAGATGTTTTTGTGGAAACTCACATGGCTTGAGATCTGAATGCACGCTGACAGATCCACCAGCAAGGAGCTGTCTGACAAGGCACCAGACAGGGAATGTGCCCAACTCCAGTTCAGGATTCCACACCTTTGTGCAGGCACTGCAGTCTGGAAGCAGAAGTGAGGAGAAGCAAACAACTCCTTTCATCAGCAAGGTCCAATGGGTCACTGACCTTTTCTCTCCCACTCCTTTCTCAGATCCACACAGATCACAAGACCCAAATAACCCCTGCTCAGTTGCTGCAGCTCACCTGCATCCCTTTCCCCCCCTCCAGGGCTGGGACAAGCGGTACCAGAGTCTATTTCAAAGAAAAGAGTTGATACTTTATTATATCACAAACTTAAAAGGAAAACTAAGCAGAATTAATTCAAGAAAATGCAGTACTAGCTGTAGTGAAAAGGCACAAGTCCTGAAAACCTACCTCAATTTACACTCAATAGAGAAAAAAGATGGTCCTTATTGTTACAATGCCAAAGAAGGAAATAAATAGATACAGATGAATTGATGGATAAACTCCATGGCTTTAGTCAACAAAAATTTCTACTTTTCCCAGGGTATAGGTCATTACATATTCTCATGGGCAAGTTATCCCCTGGAAATTTATGAAATTGAAGACTAGATTCATTTTACTTGGACACTTAAAAGAGGCATGATGTGTTAGGGATTTTGAGGTCCAGCACGGACACAGGAAACGAAGAGAGAAATGCCTCTTGCACATGATTCAATGCACTTCCCACTCTGTCACTACTTCTTCTCCCCACTGTAGCTCTGTTCTCCATCCCTCCTGTACATCCTACACAACTGTAACTCTTTTTTCAGTTCCTGGCAGAAAGGGAATTTCATTATGGATGGGCTGAAATAACAGCAGGTACCCTAAGAAAACTGATACTGGAGGCTGCTGCACCCTTATGATACTCATTAACAAAGGAAAGTTTCCCTAGAAGGCCCTGGAAGGGAAGAAATAAACCCACTGGCTTGCTGAGTTATTTATTAGAGACAGATTCTCAGCTGCAATTACCTTTTGTGTATTACAGCTGAAGGACACTATGCATCTGCCTGCATTTTATTTTGTGCTTATGCCCTGACCCCATCAGCTTTTGATAGTCCGGTGCTCTCCTGGGAACTTGCATTTAGGGAGCCCCATCAGAAGGGCATCCTGACTGATCAAGTGTGCTATTAGAAAGCGTGAATTGTGGGGGTTCTCTGAAACCAGTTTCATAATACTTGAATATGAAAAACCTATATTCATTCAAAGAGGGCAGACTGACTTCAGCCTTTCTTCTGTGCAAATGATTCATTCCAGGACTAATAAAATGTCAAGGTTTCAGCAACCCTATACTCCCACAATCTGCCATATCAAGGCAAAAACTTACAAGGACAATCTGAACTCTGAATTCATGTTCTAATTATTCTGCTTACTCGATCTTAGGAGTGGTGAGGGGACTGCAAAGCTAATCATTGCCTGGCAGGTGAAACATGCACAATAGCAGGATTGTGGTTCCTGCCTCCTAGATTTCCTTTACTTTGTGCTTATTTTCACAATGACTTCACAGGTCCTTACAAGATGTGGGACAGAGAATTGTTAAGATTTTTATATAAACGAAGTCTTGAACAACAATTTGTCACTCTCCCTTCAATTGTAAGCCATTTCAATGAGCAGCAAAATCTCACACCCGCTAATGCTATATTTGGCAAGTACTGCTGCACAAGTTCAAGTGGTCTTCTAACGAAGAAGAGAACACTTCTACCTAGGAGCAACTTGATGAAAGATAGATACACTGCAAAAATCATGCATTTAATGGATAATAACCATTTTGTATGCTTCCACTGTACATGTCATCTGAGGATTGCAGAACACTTCTCAAATGTTAATTGAACTTTGTAATACCCTTCTGAGACACATAAAAGATGTAATGAATGCTTCAGCTCCTCAGTAAACTGTACTAGCTTCCAAGAGAGAACCAAGAAATTACCTGACAGTATATAAACACTTCAGCAGGAAGTGAGAAATGTCAGCATATTACTTTGAAATAAAACAAAAGGAATTCAGTTGCAGTTTATTCCAGAAGGCTAAAACTTCCTTTTGCTTCAAATTCACTGAAACATTAACAAAAATACAAGTCAGGAATTTACGTTTCGCTCCTATTAGCAGAGCTGACTGTTCAGTAAATCAAGTACCCCAAGCTCTTTCTGAAGTATTGCTGCCGTAAATTCTGCCAGAAAGTGACATCCATTCCTTCTCTCCTCCACCTCCTGCATCATTTGCTATGCCTGTACAGCAGCTGTACCATCAACTATGGCTATTGTACAGCCTCCCACTATGGGTCATGGTATGGATGCAGCATGAAGTAGTGTAGCCCCAGGCAAGCCAATTCTGTGAGACCAAGGCTCTAGAAACATAGAATCATGGAATCACAGAATAGTTAGGATTGGAAGGCCCCTTAAAAATCATCTAGTTCCAACCCCCTCACAATGGGCAGGGACGCCTCTCACTAGACCATTTTACTCAAAGCTTCATCCAGCCTGGCCTTGAACACTTGCAGGGATGGGGCATCCACAACCTCTCTGGACAACCTGTTCCAATGCCGAGCCACCCTCATGGTAAAGAATGTCTTCCTACTATCTAGCCTAAACCAACTCTCCTTCAGCTAAAGGCCATTGTTCCTAGTCCTATCACAACATGCTCTTGTGCAAAGACCCTTTCCAGCTCTCTTGTAGGTCCCCTTTAGGTACTGGAAGGTTATTATGAGGTCTTTCTAGAGCCTTCTTTTCTCAGGGTTGACCAACCTCAATTCTCTCAGCCTTTCTTCACAGGAGATCTGCTCCAGCCTTCTGATCATCTTCATGGTGCTCCTCTGGACTCATTCCAACAGGCCAAGATCTTTCTTGTGTTGGGGGCCCCAGAGCTGGATGCAGCACTCCAAGTGGGCACTCTCTCATAAGACAGTGTTGACGTGGCATGGACTGCAACTCCCTGGCTGTGACCATCCAGCCAATTTTTTACCCACCAAATAGTTGTTCTATCAAATCCGTGTCTCTCCAGTTAGAGACAAGGATGTCATGGGACAGTATCAAACGCCTTGCACAAGTCCAGGTAGATGATGACAGTTGTGCCTTTCTCTTCTATCCCTGCTGTAACTCCACAGTAGAGGGACACCAAACTTGTCAGGTATGACTTGTCTTCAGTGAAGCCATGTTGGCTGTCACCAATTACCTCCGTATTTTCCATGTGACCTCCTTTGCCATGACTCTTTTCCCTGGTGCTCTACACATCTATTTATAGCAAAAGTAAGATCTTTCCCACCTCCCAGAACCAGCATTCTAAGTAAATCAACAAAGCAGATTCTGTTCCCCTGGGTAACAATAACCAAGTCTTTCCTCAAGTTCCTGTTGCTCTGTGAAGCTCCACTGATTTCAGCAGAATTATACCTTACTTACTCCAGTAATATCAAAGACAAATTAGTCTCATTGGTTTTTTTATGATTAAATGATTTATGGTACAAAAAGGTAATGGCATCCAGAAAAGGAGAAGTTTTGAATGTGATGCTAAGGGTGGCATATCCAAACCAGGAAAGAATAAGGATACCATGGATACTACTACCCTATCATTTCAAGCACTCCAAATACATAAAACATTAAAAGATAATTATGCAACTACAATATCTATGTTTATAGTCATCCATTACACAGCTTTCCATTGTACTCCCCATATGTGCTCCCATTTACCTCAGGCAAAAAATGCACATGCTTCTTCACTGTTTATTCTTGCAGACAATGACAACAAAGTCACACATCAGAGCTTACAAGAGATCTTAACCTAATAGACTACAGATGTTTCATAGGAGGGAGAAAGCAAAGAGAGAAAAAATATTCTAAACTAGTTTGAAATTACAGAAATTTCAATAAACAATAATTTCTACAATCCGACAGAGTAGGGGTGCAAGGACTATTTTTTTCTGTTATTTCAAATGTCAGTGTACCCCAACAGGAGACCCTTCTATTGCCAGTGGCTGTTAGAATTCAGAATCTTAGTGACAAATTAAAGGTCATTTTCCTATATGTCATATCCTACTGCAAATTAGTTTTTGCAATCACTAATTGATGAGAAACTGGAAGTGCTTATTATACAGATAAGTGTGAAAGCTTCACTTCAACTTGATTTCTTTCTGTTATTGTGGTTATTTGGAAATGAATCATCTCCTACGCTCTCTTTTTAGTAACTGAAGACTACTTGCAACTGAAAAGAAAATAGAAAAGGAAGGAAGAGAGAACATAAATCAGAAAAACCAGAAATAAAAGTTTAGTTCAAATTTTAGATTTTACATTGCTTAAAAATACATAGATAAATACGGGACATACTTATGACCTTTCATCCTGTTGTAGGTAGTACTATTATCCCAACCATTCAAATGTGAAAACTATGACTCAGACATCTAATTTGTGTAGCTTGCTGATTCTGTTATGCATTTGATGAAGAGGCTTAATAACTCACTGAGCAGAGTCTCTGCATGCTTGCACATATTCACAACACAAATACTGCACTCAGAATGCAAAAACATATTACCATGATCCAGTGAAATCCTACGACATGTGGCACCAAGAAAGACGTGAACCACCTGTTCATATGTTGTCTCTTGTACTTAGTGCAAAGAAATAAGCTGAGCAGGTATACTTCTCCAAGAAAAATCAGCCTGGAAAACTCTTTGCCCTCCTTCAATGCCTCCCCTCACCAGGTTCATTGTTCAAAATGGATTAGTGTGGGAACAAGGCTACGATAGTTCACCCTTTTCTCAGCCCATGAACTGGCAAGTCACAGGTGAAAAAAGGATCATCCCAAGAGTGTTCTGCTTTCTGAGCGTCATGGTTTAACCCCAGCTGGCAACTGAGTACCACAGAGACACTCACTCACTCCCTACCACTGCTGGAATGGAGGGGAGAATTGGAAAAAAGTATAAACTTGTGTGTCAAGATAAGAACAGTTTAAGAATTGAAACAAACTGAACAATAACAATAATAGTAGTAATAATAGTAATAATAATAATAATAATAGTAATAAAGAGAGAGAGGAACACAACACAGGAAAATGAAATGATGAACAATACAAGTTCTCACCATTCACTCATCAATGCTCATTCCATCCCAAGCAGTGATAATCCCCTCCCAGCCAACTCCTCCCAGTTCATATACAGAACATGATGTTCTATGGCATGAAATATCCATCTAGCCCATTTGGGTCAGCTGTCCTGGCCGTGTTCCCTCCCTGCTTCTTGTGCACCCCCTCACTGTCAGAACATGAGACACTGAGAGGACTCTGACTTAGGGTAAGCACCCCTAGCAACAAACAAAACATCCATGTATTATCAACAGTATCCTTGTATCCAAAACACAAGTCTGTGCCAGCTACTAAGAAAATGAATTCTATCCCAGCTAAAACCAGGACACTTAGGAAAAAATAAGTGGAGAAGTAGAAGTGCCTTTCTTTTGTGTTTTATATAGACGCAATACTTGTAAGATGCAAACTCAAACATTTGTCAAAGGTATGACAAGGACGAATGCAAGTAAACAACTTCAGAAAGAGAAGTGCTCTGCTTTCTGTCATAAATCTCAAATGAGATTACACCAGCATTCTGCTTAAGATACTCTATTTAGACAATGTCATTATCTCACAACAGTCATCTACAGAGCATTGTGTGGGTTGAGTTCAAACCCCAAGATTCCTTTAAAGCAGACATTTGCAAGTATGAAAGTGAATTTATCCTTTGGACATAAGTTCCCTTACTAATTACTTGAGGGAGATGCCTCCCTCAATTTGAAATCACAGACACAACTCCTTCCACTGCTGGGTGACCATCTCCACGTCACTTCATAAATCACTGCTACTGCTGCTGCTGCTGCTATGCCTTCTCTCCCATATGTCCTAATCTGCACCTCAAGAACAAGACACTCTGCAAAGAAGATGGAAGGCCTGAGCTCTCATCTCTCATGAGATCAGAAGGACCTAAGCACAGTCTTTAGCAGAGTGCTTAAACAGCAGATGATAGTTTAGGGGAGACTGGGAGAAAAGAGGATGTGAAAGATATCTCTTTTCAGAAGCTGCTCCATTTAGTTATGGATAATTAACCATTGAGCAAAGGGACAATTATAATTCCCAGTTCAGCAATTAAGAAGCTTGGCTTTCTGAGGTGAACTTTAAAACTAATCCCTATTCCAGTGAACAATGTAAATACAAAATATTTAGCATCTAGTGACAAATGGCAACCAAATAGAAGTATGGAGCACTACATTTTGGAACAGAGTTGTGATTCTGTGATCAAATATCTAAACTTTTTGGTCAAACTGACCTTTTGTGGCTAAACTGACTTGAACTTGACAAACTCATGCTGTATTGCATCTCAAGGTGATTGTTCCTACTACTCAATAACACAAAATGAGGTTCAGCCTCCCTCACTATTTGCAGGGATTTCTAGGACTGCACCATGGTATTATGAGAAGCCAGTCTTACATAAGACTCTATGGAATTCAACTTTTCCAGTGTGCCTTTTTCTTTCCTGTTGTTTGTCTTTGCTTAGCCTCTAGCCCTACTTATGTCTTCTAGTCTACATCTGTTACGTGCAAGGTTTAAAGTGTAGTGCTGTCTTAAAAAACAGGCAGCCTTCCATTCTGAAAGAAGCAAGGCATGCTGCACACAGCAAGAATGCACACATAGGCTTAAAGAGCATTTTGGGTATCAATTGTCAGAGCAGACAAATCAAGGAAGAAGCAACAATTATGAGCTGGAAAACAGAGGACCTTATTTTGCACTAATTGATACTTACTGGGAAGACAAAAGAGAGATTAATTCACTTCACAGTATCACTTACTGTGGAAAGGTTTGAAAAAACAAAGCCCTGGCATGCCTGTAGGTAATTGCTCTTAGTCAGGTGTGTTACCAGCACCTTTGCAAGGACACTGCTTTCATAATTTATATGAGCCTCTAAAATTATCTCTCTACAAATTACTGCAGATAAGGTGGAAAAGTGGGCTTCCTCTGTATGTGGAAGAACAAAGATAAAGGCTGTGAGGAGGTGCATTGAATTTTTATTTTGGCTCATTTCAGTGGTGCCTCAGCTCTGGCTCATGCTTTCATGAGGGGAGAAAATAGGATATTTGAAGGGCACATTAATAGTTTTCTCTCTTTATTCCCATTTCATATATTTTATTCAACTTGGCCTGAAAAAAAAAAAAAAAAAAGAAGCACATAATAGCAAAAAACTTCCTAGAATATAACATTTATTCATCGCCAAGAAACATCACATTTCTTAGAAAATATTTTTCTAGGATTTAAGGTTCATAAGCTGAGCTAAGAAATTCATCTCTTCTCTGCTTGTCTTCATGGTAATTTACAGTACATCTAATATAATTTTTATTAGCCCTTTGAAATTTTCTGTCTACTTCATACCATATGCACAGTTATTCAGTGGAATACTCTGAAACACTGCTATTTAGATTTTCTGAATAGCAGAAGCTTCTTCAAGTAAGTTTATTTAACATTTCACATTAACATCAAGTATATCTCTGTTGATATCAAAAGAAAATGCTTGTGTGTGTTAAAAAATATATAAAATCATTTGGTATTACCACTGACTTCTTATATTAGAAGTATTCTGAGTGCAAATTATCACTGAAGAATAATTATCTGAAAAGTACAGGTAACAGCTTCTCACAAAACTCAGGAAAACATGCTGTTTTTTTCAGTGATCCTAAGAAAAAAGAGATCATAACTCCCTGATTAAGATTTAAATTTAAAATACTGTCTTCAGGACTTACATGAATTCAAAAATACTGTTTTAGAGACAAGATATACCTAGAATGCTAAAACACTGACCTAACCACCACAGCATTAACCACTGTCCTTAGCTGACCAGGTGGTCCAGCTTTCAAACAGAGAACTCAGAGTTCATTGGTTCTTCTTCCCTTGTGCATGAAACAAGCAGGTTTAGGCACTTCTGAATGACATCCACAAATCTGCCTGCCAAGGATGTGACCCACTATGTTAGACAATATGAAATGGCAAGGACAAAGCTGTGACATCCTGCGCTTCTCAGTGACTCAGAGCATCCTCCACTTGATCCTTCTCCCAGCTGTCCGGGGAAAGGACAGTTTTGTCTTCAAAAATAAAGCTGAAAGAGACTGATTTTAGACAACAGCTAGCAATTCATTGCAGCCATTAGTCACAGCCGGCATGGCTTCATGAGGGGGAAGTTCTGCTTGTCGCCCCTGACCCTAGACCCAGCAGGTCTAGGAAAGCCAGAAGATGTAGTCCTTCTGGAACTTCAGTGAAGCTTTTGATACTGTCTCCCACAGTGTCCTTCTGGACAAAATATCCAGCATACATCCATACATGGTGGATGAGAAACTGGCTCATGGGTCAGGCACAAAGGGTTATAGTGAACAGGGTGATGTCAGGTTGATGTCCGGTCACTAACAGGGATTCTGCAGGGCTCCATCCTAGCCCCTGTGCTCTTCAAAATCTTTATAAACAACCTGGATGCAGAATTCCAAGGAATACTAAGTAAATTTGCCAGTGACACTAACTGGGAGAAGCTGTCAACTCCCTTGAAAGCAGGGAGGCCCTGCAGAGAGACCTCGCAAATTAGAGGACTGGGCAATCACCAACTGTATCTGGAAAGTGCCAGATTCTGCACCTGGGATGGGGCAACCCTGGATGTACAGACCTACTGGGGAATGAGAGACTGGAGAAGAGCACCACAGAAAGGGACCTGGGGGTCCTGCTGGATGGCAAGTTGAACATGAGTCAGCAGTGCCCTGGCAGCCAGGAGGGCCAACCCTGTCCTGGGGGGCATCAGGCACAGCATCACCAGCTGGGCAAGGGAGGGGATTGTCCTGCTCTGCTCTGCACTGGGGCAGCCTCACCTCGAGTGCTGGGGGCAGTTCTGGGTGCCATAATGTAAGAAAGATATTAAGCTATTTGGGAGTGTCCAAAGAAGGGCTATGAGGATGGTGAAGGACCTTATTGGGAAGCCATATGAGGAGCAGCTGAGATCACCTGGCTTGTTCAGCCTGGAGGAGACTGAGGGGAAACCTCGTTGCAGTCAAGAATTTCCTCGTGAGGGGAAGCAGAGGGGCAGGTACCAATCTCTTCACTCTCATGACCAGTGACAGGACTCAAGGGAATGGTCTGAAGCTGAATTAGGGGAGGTTTGGATTGAATATGAGGAAAAGGTTTTTCACCCAGCAGGTGACTGGGCACTGGGACAGGCTCCCCAGGGAAAGTCACAGCACCAAGCCTGACAGAGTACAAGAGGCATCTGGACTCACACTCTCAGGCACATGGTGTGATTCTTGGGGTATCCTATGCAGGGCCAGGAGCTGGACTCAATGATCCTGATGGGTCCCTTATAACTCAGAATTCTATGATTCTTTGAATTCTGGATGATGACAGACTTGGGTTGAAAACCTTCCTTTACCTTATGAAAACCTCTGGAAAGCAGCCTTTATTCCTACCAAACTTTTCTGAGCTATAGGAGAAAATTCAAGATTCAGAGGATGAAGAAGAAAGAAAACACATAAATTGTAATAATTACATGACAGAAAAAATTCTTTTCCCCTGAAAAGAAATATATTCTATTTATCTCTTGATATAAAGTACATAAACAACCTTTGCAGCAAGAGTGGAAATCTCCAAAAAGCACATACCCTCACAAAAAAAAATCCTCAGTTTCATTTCGTGGAGGTTGAAGTTCATCTAAGCATAATCAAGAAGTTTCTCAGCAAGTTTCAAGGTGAAAATCTAAGTGACTGTGGATCTCAAATGTATCCAGCATACAAGTGACAGGTTCATAATTTTGAACCTCAACACCTGACTCTGCTGGTATCCTGCTGACCAAGATTCTCTTGAGATTTGATATTTTTGTCCAAAACACAATGATATTTGGGTTCATGTAAGGCAAATTACAACTCCTAGGTAAAGTATATAGAGATTAAAGGACTGTCTGTAGCTACTGAAGGCAAGAGTGAACTCACTAACCTAAATGAAGTTCACCAAGGACATTCAGAGGTCCTTCCAGAGGAACACAGAGGATTAAAGTCTCACTGAATGTTCACAAAAGCCAACATATCCCTTTGTGGGAGATATTACCAGGATGATCCATTAGGATGCTGGACACCTAATATTTAAATCTAACTAATCCTTACAGTCTATCACAGCTGCAAATGAACTCACAAGAAGAAAAAGTGTACATTTTTTTTTTGTCCAGGGAAGTCACCGCTCTGAGGTGTCATCTGGTAGCTTCAGCTGCACTTTTTTTTTTCAGTGCTTTCATCTTGTCTCAGTGTATTCATCCCTTGTGAGCAAATAGCAAAAAGGCAATAAAGTAAAAACATCATAACACAATCCTTTTGCAGCATGACTTTTGCAATACAACACCAGGATCTCACTATCAAAAAGGGTAAGAAAATACACCAAAGCCTTGCCAGTCATTAGATTTTAAGTTCTCTTCTTGAAATATAGCAAAATACAACTCCTAGGGGGACAACAGTTTCTCCCATCAAAAAATTACCTCAGATATCCAGATGGAAGTTGCAGATACAATTTTAACATCATGCTTTTGACTTATTAGGTTAAGCTGTCTTCATTTGGGAGCTTTTTAAAGTTAACTCGGCATATACTTTTTTTTAAATTGCATAAATTTAGGATTGGAATAACAGATACTCTAATCTTGGCCAGAACAGGGAAGAGCAATCTCCAGAGTCAAGCCCTTTTTGAGAAGTGAGACATCAAAAATTCTCTATGGAAAGGTGTGAATAACTGTGATTGAAGAACACTCCTTGTTCTTTTTGGACCATTTTCCATTTCCCTTTTGATAAAAAGAACAACTTCACTGTTGCCTGCCAAAAGACAAGACTGAGAATCTGACTAAAAGAGGTGTCAACAAAGATAAATATGCTTAGTGGTACAGGGAACCCTCAGTCGTGGTAAGATAAGCAGCTCTTAAAATCAAATCCTCTCCCCTCCTCTCTCCATCTTTCCATTAGCCAGGAAACATTTTCAGTTTTCCAGCCCTCGAAGTTTACAGATGGCTTTCCTGAGGGCTGAAGATCACGACTTTGCCTTGAGAGCCAGCTGCCATATGTGCTCTACCTAAACTTCAAAAAATTGATATTCATATCCCAATATTGAGATTATCACTTGGGAAGACCGTTATTCAGACTTGCATTCTATTTTCTGTGTCTAAGCTGTAAAATTTTAGGAAATCAGGAAGACATAGCTCATCATTATATTTTTATTAGCTCTCTACAGATTTGTTCTGGGCAGGGGAGACTTGGAACATATCAGATGAAGAGACTGCATGGCTCTAGGGATGCTACCATGCTGACATCCCCTTTAGGATCAAGAACTGCTAAGAAGAGATGGGATCTACCTGTAGAGGGGCAGAGGCTCACAGGCTCACAGGCATTGCCAGCACATTGAGGAAGGGGTCCTGCCACTCTACTCAGCATGGGTGAGGTACATCTGGGTTCCCCAGTACAACGGAAAAATGGACATATGGAGACAGTCAAGCAAAGGGCCACAAAAATAATTAAGGGACTGGTGCATCTGGTATATGAGGAATGACTGAGATTGCTGGGACACTTCAGCCTAGAGAAGAGAAGGCTCAGGAGGACCTTATCAATGTGTATACCTAACAGGACAGTGTAAAGAGCATGGAACCAGAAAACTGAAATTTCATTTAAACATAAGAAAAAGCTTCATTAGTTTTTGTGTGGTTAAACATTGGCACATGTTGCCATGAGAGATTGTGGAGTCCCCATCTTTGGAGTTACTCAAAACACGATAGGACAGCCCTGAGCAACCTGCAGTAGGTGACCCTGGTCTGAGTGGACTATTGGACTCCACGATCTCCTCCTCACCTCAGCCATTCTGCCATGTCTATGACCTAGGACACTGGCAGCATCCTGAGCATGTGTACAAGTACTGACAGACAGGTTAGGTTCTTTCTTTGCAATGGCCCCCCATCTTCTCCCTTGTAAGGCAGATGAAGAATAGACTTGATGAAGACACAAACAACCAGGTGAACATGTACAGTATGATGATACATTCAGGTCTGAACCAGTGGTACAACAAGTGGCTGTATGAGAATGACCCTATAAACATACAATGAGAAGGTCAAACTGTGCTTGGACAGCTGCTGTTGACCAAGTTATGCATTATCTTTGACATTTTTAACTTTTATATGCAAGAATAATTAGAAATACAACTATCCATTTGTGTAAAAATTCCCATTATTTCAAATTAAGAGTATTCATATGGGAACATGAATGATGGCAATTATATCAGTAGAGTTACACTGGACAGATTTCCCTATGATAGATCAAATGTATGTTTTACCACTTCTTGTAAGGGCTGCAAAGGAAATAATAAACAAGGAAGGATTTGAAAGGGAACAGGACATGAGTTTTAAGGACAGAATAAATAATGCAGTTGTAAAAACAGATCGGTATAGGGTGTCCATGAAAACATTTTGGAAATGTAAGCAGATAGAGGCAATGAAATGCTAAATTTGATAAACATGTCAGGCAACAAAATTTCACAATTGGGTTTATGGAAGGAATCATAAGCTCACACTTCACACAGGAGCAAATTGTGACTATTTCCTCATTTGAAAATAAGTAGAGCTTGTCAGATTTTAAATTCTGTAACTTTTAATCATTTCTAAAATTAACCAAAACACAGATTGGAAAATTCTCAAAAACAGAATCCCTCATTGTCCCTCATTTCCCCTCTCCTTTTGATTTTGAAAAGAAATTCTTTCTCCAAATAAAATCACGTGGATAAATCAAAAAGCCAGATATCACCATGCTCATTCTGTACAGATTTCACTAGTGTCCTCCTCCTCCAAGAATCAAAGTCAGCTCTTTTTTCTGCCACACTCTATTATTTAATTTCATTAATCATGCAATTGCTTAGTGTCACATAATGCTCTACTTTTAGTGCTACCAAAGTGGCATTAAACTGTAGTTTGGAAGTTGTATTTGTCACAGGGCAATTTATGATGGCTCAGAGTTTTCCATTTACTTCAGAATTCTTTGTGGAATCTGTGAGGCCCATAACAAATATTTTACTAGTGCATTCTGAGGATTTCCTAGAAGCACATAACTTTATTTAAATTACCTATTTGAATCTCCTCCCTTCAGCAAAAGACAATTTTATGGCCACATAAATATTTTTCCCTACATTACCATCTGTGAGTGGGCAGAGCAGTCAGTCTCTGTGGACAATATATCTCCAACAGGTGCACCCTTTCTGTATGCCTAATGCTGCCTTTCTGGCATGTCAGAGAAATCAGTATCTAGCAGTGAGATTGCCAGAGATGACTCTTAAGTTATGTGATCTGTATCTGCACACATGTAGGGAGAGACACAGAGACAGCAGCAGCAGGGGGAACCTAAATAAATCTCTGCCCTGGCTACTCCAGGAGCCACCAGAGGAACAACCAGCCCAAAAAAGTCCCATCTCCTCACACAGGAAGGAGCACCAGGACACAAGGGCAGGTAGGGGAACACCAATAATGCCATCAGAGAAACGAGATCTCTCCCTAGACTGCCCGCAGGCTGTCCCAGGGGAGCCTCAGCCCCATGGGCCAAGCACAACAACCAGCACCACAGGGGAGCAGTTGCCTGGAGCATCTCCCACACTGCGGGGTGTCACTGCCTAGGGAGACGGGACACAATGTGGCATGCAGGAGAAGAGCATCTGGGGATTGCACAAAAATGTATCACGGATGCTTAAGGGAGGGGGCACAGGCAGGAAAAGGGAAGGATACAGGCCAGCTGCTGGGCACACTAAGTCAGAGGGTGGTTCCTAGGGGGCCTTAGTGTATCCCCCAAAATGTGTATGCTGGGTGTCTGTGGGGCTATATCCACAGCCGGAGTGGTGCTGCAACCTCAGGAGTCCTGTGTCCATGTGCAAACAGCTGGGATGCAGGGAGCAGCTACTGGGCAGACTCAGTGTCTGATCCAGATGCTCACTGAGGAGAGCCCATGATGTACATGTACCTAAATATTCCCACCAGCAGATTTTCACCCTGAACAGCCAGAAGGGAACAGGGTGAGGTTGTTGGTGCAGTTTGTGTTTCTGTTAGTGCTGAGTTTGTGTCTGTGCTGCTCTGTGGGGCCAGCTGTGTGTCTATGCTTATGGGTGAGTTCTATAAAGGTGCTTGCAGGTGTGACTATTGGAAATACAAGCCCAGTCTGGCTATTAGCTGGACCTGAGGGCACAGAGCTGCAGCAACCTCCCCTCTGTTGAGCCACTGGATTTGGAAAGCCTAACCAGCAACCAAGAATTGAACTTGCAGAGTCACAATACCTAAGAGTTAGAAAATGTAAGATTGTATGAACTGAACTGTTCCCCTTACTATAGTATTTAATTATATCACGCACTAACTTCCTCGAGATTCTTATGTCATTCAGTACAGTGATAGTTTTTTGGGACACCTTTCACTCTTCTCATTCAATATGTAGCTCCAACTCAGCAAAAGCAAAACTATTAGTTTGTCAAGGATAGTTGAGAATATAGTTAGCTATCAAGGACAGTTAATACAGTCCTAAGGAAACCGTCATGAATCTGCTTTGTAGTCTTGCCAGATAAGGAAATTGAAGACTGTATCACAGAATCACAGAATTGTCAGAATCATGGAAGAGACCTTCAAGATCATCTAGTACAACCACCAGTGTGGTCCAGCTGTCACCCTTCAGGCTTGTTATGCAAACACAAAAGCTATCACTTATAGCTACATTTATTAAACTTTGAAGAGACATTTTATTTTTTACCAGGGAAGAAGAATTCAGAGAAGTTGAAACTTAAAGTACTTATTTTCAACTAATGGGTGTAGTATTTGCCACTCTGCAGATTGCCCTTATCTGCAGAGTCACTGTCACAAAATAGGAAGGAGATACAGGTAATCTATGAATACAGAAATAATGCCAATGACTGAGACTGCTTCTTTTCTGTGAAGAAGGAAAAAGCTAAACAACTACCAACAAGAAGGAATTACTGGTTTTCAACTTCACAAACACCCTTTCACCAGAATCTTGGCTACACAGTCCTATATTATCTGAAATTATTTGAAGAAAGGGTCTCATACATTATTACACCCAAAATTACCTTTACCATCTGAAAGCATTATTCTAAAGATTTATTTATCACATTGCCTATATCCTTGAGAAATAACACTTGTAATAACTTTGCAAAGAGGTGCCTTCAACTGTCACTCCCCTACCCTGAAATTTTGCTTAATGAGGCCTGTCTTAAATAGGCTCAACTTCCAGGGCCTTTTGCCAGCCCCTCTCTACATCCTAAGTTTTCATCTGCACCTGCCAAAAGGTTGATTTATTTGGGCATAATAATTTTTTGTGTGTGTAATCACTTTTCTGTGAGCAGTCATAAAGACTTGTATATAGCACTCAATTTACCTGGGCATCTGCTTTTAAGGGTTTTTTAAGACATTTTAATGTAAATTTTAAGTCATTTTTAATGCACAAAAGGGCCTTCTGACAGGGAGGATGATACAAATCTGGCTATGACACAAGATACGGAGTGGATCTCCTGGCAGCCTTGATTTTTGTTCCCCATCTTCTCCATCCCTTCCACAGCCAGGCACAGTTGTGCTCAAAGGGCTAAATACTAATTATGTCCAGGCTTACATTAAACCCTTCTAATGGCTTTGGTGCAACAAAGGGCAAGCACAGAGAGAGGCTCCCACACTGTGCACATACCCAGAGATGAAAGTCTCTCTCTGAGAAAGGCCCATTTTTAAAGCCTGGTTGCCCCTGCTCTGTGTATGACTATACATGCTATACTTCAGCAGGGGAGAAAGAGGCAGTGTCTTCGACCTTGTAAAATCTCTGAGTTCTTGCTTTAATTTCCTCTTGTCCACAGCTTTTTCCAGAGACAAAATAACTCCTATTCTAAAGCCCTTCCCAAATGCAATACTAAATGGCTCTCTCCTACTGGTGAAGGACACTGAAAATACTCTCTTTGGCCATGAAGCAATACATGCTATCTACTGAAAGTGTCCATTAATAGCTTACTCGATCCTCTCCTTCCATTTCACTTTAGAATGAAAAAAGGAATACGAATTCCCCAGATCTATATCCCTCTCAAAGTCCAGTGACCCCCCTTTCCCATTCTCTCTTCTTCTCCTCCACAAATTATCAGATACACATCGAAAGAGTGTGTGATCAATTCTGCTACTGTTACCTGCCCTGAGCAGCACTGGTTCCCATTGCTTGTGGCACAAGCACACAGGAAATCCTTAGATTTAAATGCCTGTGATTCTGCATCTTTCTTTTAGGTTGCAACTTGTTTCTTCTCCACTTCTGGCATTACCACTCTTGAAATATCGGGAGATGCTCTGCACAGGGGGAGCAGAATAAGTGTGCATGCATGATGAGGCAGCAGGAGCAATCACTGCTACTCTGTCACTTTCCTGTTCACTATTTTTTCCTGCCTTATCAGGGATCTCTTCTGATTTCATTAGTGAGGCAGTAAAAGAGCTAAGTCCTAATAATCAGCCATCAGGCAGTTCCAGAGATACACCTCTGTACTCATTTGGAACAACTGATTGTGAAAAGGTGCTGGTGCAAACCAGCAGTGTGCGAATTAAGCACCCAGTAACAATGAGTGTATGGCTCAAGAGAACGATTTTGATATCGTTCTTATCTGTGTTATCACATCCGATAACTATCACACCAACATCTAGGGGAGAGCATCCTTGGAGCTCTGAACAGAAGGTCCTCTGAAAATCCTGAGGATCCATGAGATCCGAGTCATTTCCAAAGGACAATTCTGTTCACAACCACCCCTCACAAAGTGTTGTCGTAAAGTTAATCACATTTTATTACAAGGCTCTGTTACCTCTATAATCACTGAGGACACCGTTTTGCCAAGATCCCTGACTCACTACGATAATCAGTCGCGCACTGATATCTTTTCTTCACCGGCCTTTATCCCGCCAAGTCCCGCGGTTCTCTCTCTCTGGTGTCTGCCACCCATGCCCGTGGCGTTGGGGAAGGGAACATTTCGAGCGCTTTGCCTCCAAGTGCCACCCGCCGGAGAGGGTAACACCCCTGGCGCGCCGCCCGCTGCCCCCCGCAGGTGCGCCCCGCTCGCCGCTGGGGGCGGCCGCCACCGCGTCCC
>VZTZ01034080.1:943832-1124128 GCA_013400955.1 Drymodes brunneopygia | reverse complement strand
CGCGCAAAGGGCCGCGCTGGGGAGTGTGGACGGGCGCCGGCTCCCGCGGGAAAGGGAAGTAGGCTTTTGATAAAGAGCTGGAGCGGGTGATGGGGGAAGAGAAACTTGCGGTGGAGCCGTGAGGGGCGGCTGCTCCGTCAGAAACCGCTGCTCGTCCGAGGATGTTTTAAGGACCCTCCGAGCTACAGCACCTCTGCGAGCGGCTCTGGCCAATGGGGCCTGAATCCCGCACCTGTCCCCTGAGGAGCGAGGGTTTAAAGGATTATAGGCAGTGTCTGTGAGCCTGTACGGGTACGGGGTGGTACACGGACAGCCGGCTAGCATCCACCTGTCTTTCCACCCACCTCTCCCAAATGCACGAACAAAATGTAAATGGCACCGCGCTTAAACTCTTCTCTGTGGCCGTGTTTGAAGATCCTCTGCCTCATGTCTAGATCTGTATGTGTTTATTGATATACATTTATATGTGTGTATAGACATAGGTGCGTATACACGTGTATAAATACGTGTGCCGGGATCGCGACCGCTTTCCGTGATCCCGGCGTTCCGGCTGTGCTGCGGCACTCCGCAACTTTCTCGGCCGCAAGAGAAAAAGCCCCCACTGGGGCTATTACAGATCAGATCACGCGCGATAAATCCGTTGCCCGTAAATGAGCGGAAAACGAGTGAGAGGGAGATGAAAGAGGCTCCTTTGCCGGCCTGGCAGCGGAGCGGAGCGGGGCTGGTGCTTCCGTGGGGGAACACTGCCACCTCCCGGGAGCCACCGGCCCACGGCGGGGCGCGACAGGACGGGGCCAGCTGAGCTCATCTCCCTTCGTGGCTGCTCGTCCTTTCCCAACCAAGCATCCATTGAGCCCTGGAGAGCCCAGCGGGCGCTTTTAAGGGGGCAGATGGGGATGGTCCAGGGGCGCGCTCCCTTCGTTCCTATCGAGGCAGCCCCAGCACTTCAATTTCCCCCTCCCCGTCTGGGGCGTCCGTTCTCCCTTTGAACGCTGCGTTGTTCCCCGCGGAGTCGGGGCCGCAGCTGTCGGGCATAGGTGCCGTGGCCGTAGGAACAGGGGTTGTCTCTTGGCATCGCTTGCAGACCGGCGGTAGCGGGTGGCTTTGTGGTGCAGCGCTGGCAGTGCCAGCTGTAGAGAGCCGGAGGTGAGGGCAGCGGTCACGGTGGGGTGTTGCTGCAGGGCAGAGGATGATTCCTTCGGCACGTGTTAGGGATGGCACTGCAAAGCCTGTGCATCTGGTAGACAGGAACACAAATAATATCTATCAGTGGTTTAGACTAGACCAGTTCAGAAACCTTGTGGGTTTAATTGTACTGTGGAGGCTGAATGCACAGAGCTGGGGGGGGTTCTTGTCTGTCTTGTGGTTTAGGTCAGCCTGAAACTCACACTGTCTCTTTGAAGATACGTCTTCAGAAAGGCTTCTGAGTGGGGGCATGGCTGGAATCACCATAGCAGTTGTTGAATGCATTCCTCTGGGAGAAAAAGCAGATGCTCAGTGTAACAGAGACAGGATAACTGTCAGCAGAGAAATATGCCACAGGTTGTCCCTGGAATTATGTATTTATTATCCTGGGCATAACCCTTACTAGGTTCATATTTCTTACAGTAATTAATTGAATTACACTTGCACCACAAAGCCAAATCGAATGAGGCACTTGTATTTAGATTTCTATCTAAAGAGAGCATTTTTCTCTGAGATGACAGCTTAAAAACAAAAGCCAGGAGCAATAGGAGAAAGCAAAAATACATTTTCATTTTACAGAGGAAAACACCAATTAAGTGGCTCGTTCAAAACCATCAGGAATTTTATGGCAAACCCCACATCTCCTATTCAAGAACAGCTTTTAGTATGACAGAATTTCTTCCGAATTAATACCACACAGCTGTTCAGCAATTGGGATGACAAAGAATTTACATGCTAATGGCTGAATAGGATGTGTGGCTTAAGCAACATAAAAATACTTTTCCTTTCTGTGCTCCTCTGTAGGTGTTGTGTATCTGGTCAGCAATAGGGAACTTAGTGATTTGGTTCCTGTTGCAAGCTATACTAGCTTGTCTCAAATCACAGAATATGTACCCATGAAATGGTGACCCTGTGTGCTCACATTCATGCCTCCTTGCATCCAACTACACATAGGAGGCCAGTGTTTCACTGGATTGGATTTGTCATCACGTAAAACTCCCCTTTATCTGCCTTTCCCATCATACCTGCTCAGGAAGAACAAAACATTGAACTTCAAATTATTTGTGACAGGAATTGAGGCTCCTAAAAATTAAGATTTTTAAGTAATATTGGTACCTAGTTTGTCTTGAAAATACTAGGAATTGGGAGGTAGGTGCTTAGATATTTGAAACTGCCTTGTTCACTTTTCAGAGCCCAGCCCCAGTGAAAGCAACAGTGACCAGATCGAGAGTGCTGCATGCTAACATCCCTTGCTTGGCTTCTTTGGAAATCGTTTTAAAATAATTCTGTCATTCTTATAAACATTATTACTCTTAACATTTTTCCACATGAGGCAGATCCAGGAGTTTGGAGCTGGAGCTGTGCAAGTGCTGGCCTGATAGGGAACTATCACTATCACTCCACAATGCCACCCTGCTACCCCTGCTGGGGCAAGCAGAGGTCAGAAAGCAGATATGTCCAAGGAGAAGTTAGAAATGTATTGTGGTTATCATTGTGAAAATGAGGCTCTTCATGCAAAGCAGGTCCATGGATTTATACACATTACTTTAGAACACATTTATACACATTACTTTATAATTCATGCGTTCTCATCCACCCTCCTCATTCTTCCAGATGGTTCCTGTTTAGCTGAATGCTTTCATCCTTGAATTAATATTTACGTGTTTTATATGTAGTGTGAGGCTTAACCTCATGTTACTAGCACTGAGCTGTTTCCTTTCTCAAGTACCAAAAAATGCCTTCAAGTGACAGCAGTTTAATAGGTTTTGCTGCCAGCCATGAATTTCCTATTATCTGAAAAATCTGTAGATAATTTTTATTATCTGCTTTCCTCATGTGCTTTGTGTAAGTGTAAATTACTAATATGAACACAATGTTGTTATGGCTATATCAACAGCAAATGCTACTTCTAGCTGCTGCAGAGTACAAAGTGCACAATTAATACCATGTGGCATTGAATTAATTTACAGAGAAATCCAAAGGCTTTTCCAGCTTTCCCATCAAGTTGGTGGGATATTAGTCTCATAATCAGAGTGGAAAGAAGAATATGCCTTGTGATTAAGGAAATATGCTAGAAAGCTGTAACAGATCCCAGATGAAAATCTTGAGCATCGCTAGTCTGGAAGGGAGGAATAGCTCAAAGAGGCCCCAGTCCTCCTCATTCCAAATGCCCTGGGAGGGCTGTAATTCCACCAGCAGCCGCTGAAGTCACTCAAGTTCAGAGTGATTCCTCATTTGTTTTGCTATAAATTTTGTCACGTATCATAAACAAAGGGGTCTCAGGTTCTCCATGATCCTTTGCAAAAGAATGAAATGTCTTGTTTCATTGAGTAAATGATTACTTCTTTAAAAAAACAAAAAGTCAAACAGGGAAAGAAGGCAAAGAAGTCCTCTCTCTGAAATTAAGAGAAATCTTTCTATATGTCTCAAAACAGCCTCTTAATACCGTTTTGGAAAAAAAAGAGCTGTGACTGAAGCATCATCTAATCTGGAAAGACTGTACAGCACTTAAAGCTCTGGTTAGTTCAGCTGAGCTCACAATTCAGAAAAACTGTTTTATTAAGTAGAACAGACTTAAAATTGAAATTTCAATTGTAGAAATGATTGATATTACCAGAGGAATAAAAATTCTCACACATGTGCACAAAAGTGTGGAGTCTTTTTAGAGAAAAAACAAATCTGAAAATTATCACAAGCTTGCAACTGGGTGAAGCAAAACAAGCGTTTCTGAAAAATGGGTTCTTTGCAAGGTGACATGGTGTTACAGGTGCAGTATGTAAGGTGGCCTTCAGCACCTTTTGTAGCAGCATAGATCAAGGAGCTTAGAAACCAAGAGGTGCATTAAATTCCAGCTTTTCTTTCCTGTCCAGAGCCTCATGAACTTCTTTGCATTCACACAGCATTGTTGCTGTGAGCATGTGTCCTGCCTCTTCCACTGACTGCAAAGGTTCCACCCCCACGTGAAGAGCTGAAAGCCTCAGCAACCTCATCCTGTCATGTCAATTATGAATTAGTACAGCTCACAGCACCAGCCAGAGAAGATCTGGGGACAGAACTGAGGGATCACTGTTGGGCAGGAGCAGCAGAGCAGCTGAATTAAATCAGCAGCATAGCAAGGGGGTGACCCTCAGCATCCTGCCTTACAGAAAGGCAGGTGTCCCTGTTTGCATACTGTTTGTGACAGAGTTTGCCAACCTTTGCTAGTGGGTAAATGTTTAACTAGCAAGCAGCTCCCCTCCCTCCCCCAAAATGAAGGAAAGCAGACAGATAAAATGGAATGTATACCTTTGTAGTCTTTTTTTTTTTTTTAAATTATGTTTTTACAGAGATGGTCAAAATTTGACCAAAACCACATGAGGCTGCAACCTGGGGGTAACACCAATCTCACTGAGGCAGCAGAGGAACCTGAGGGATGAGTGAGAGCTTTGCAGCCCCAGACTCATCTCCAGACCCTGTGCCTGGCCCCAGTCTCAGTGAACTCCTACACACAGGTCAGCATGCCAGGCCCGGGTGCACAGGCCCTCTGGCTCTGGTAGTGCCTACCACTTTTCTGCAGTTCTGCGCAGAAAACAGCCCTTCTGACTCAATTTCTCTTTAAAAAGCTGTTTGATCTCCCTGTACTTTTCCTGGAGTGCCATTATGGTAATGGCTCCCATGAAAGATAGTGTTAAACACTTCTTGATTTTTTTTTTTTATTTCTTAATAAAAATCAAATTTTACCAACTTTTCATGGCTTCGGTAATGATAGAAATATGCACATATTGTTTATATTACATAATTACTAGCAAGATAATGACTAATGAGCTATTTAGCCAACATAATCCTGAAGTACTGCTTTATTTCATTTTAATTTACAGTGTTTTTCCAAACCATCAAGCATAACTTTTACTGAGCACTGTGGATAAGTTTTTATAACTTTTCTAGATCAAAAGGTGATATATTTACAAAAATCTCAAACATAACATGATGCAAGTCCAGATGTCTCAGAATCATAATTTAGCTTACGAGCCTCTTTTCCAGCCACAGCCAGCAGCTGGTGTTTAGTCACAGAGTGGGAAAAATAGGGGCAACACTGTGTGAGTATCCTTCTAATAGACTGTTAGACTGCAGAGAGACTTTCTGAGCTGCAGTTTGGATCAGCAGTTAATTCATAGTTTTTTGTGGACATTTCTAAGAACAGTCCCCCAAAAAATGAGGATCAAAAATAAGATTGGAAAAAGAAGGTCACAGAGATTGCCACTACTGAACAAAGCTGCTTTGAAACTAATATTTGAAGCATTTTTAAAGATTCTAAGTTGCTTATTTTTAAGCTTAGGTGTTCTATGATGGCTGTTGTAGAGATCTTTGTTAACAGACATGTTCAAAAAATTATTTTTTTGAAAAATACCATTTTCATGATGATTCCAAGTGAAAACAAGTTTTCAATGCTTGGTAAGTCTCTTCAGAATACAAATCCACTCTTGTAACTATATTTTTTAGAAATCCAATAGCAACTATTTTCTGAATTCTTGTGCTTAAGCTGATCTCAGTGAAAGCTCTTTATATAACCATCTGTGTCTTCTTTGGTTTATATCATGAAGTTTGGGTTTATGGTATTGAAAGTGGGAATATTATAATTATCTTTCAAATACCCCTAGTCCCTTTTGGAGGTGGACTTTTAATAGTGTTCACTATCAGGGAGTTCCACAGCTTAACTGAGCTGTGATAAGCATTCTCATTCATCCATTTAATGTTAAACACTTCTAAATTTTATTTTTATTTCCCTTTGAATTTACATGATGAAAAAAGGTAAGGATGACACACCATAGCTAATCAAATAACTGTGAAGGACATGAAATAGATTTTTTCCACCTTCTTACTGAGAAGTGTTCAATTATCAGCTATAAGATCTTGTATCTCAGATCAGGATTAAAACTTCAGAACAAAAGTGTTTGTGTAAAATTGAACATCTCCTCCTTGTTGTGTTGTGTGGAGCAGTTCCAACTGAGTGAAGTCTCTTTTTTAAGGGGAACAGGGAGCAGCAGTTGTCTCAGTGCCAGTCTTCAGCCCTGGGATGTACTGCCCCATAGAGAAATCATTTAAAGAGTCAATTGCCCAAATCACTCTCATAAGATTGTGGTCGTAGTAACTCCCTCAGAGCCCCAGTTTCAGACATAATCTCATCCTTGTCATGTAGAGATTGAGTCCATTATTCCCAGTACTTTGGCTTTGGTCTTCTCACGTAACGCATAACTCTGCTCCTTCTTTCTGTCATGTCAGCTTCCACCATTGCCTGCTTTCCCCTTTTCCCCACATCATAGGCAAGCTTTCCTCCACATTTATTCTCTCTCTAGTTTCTTTGTCTCACCTCTGTTGTTCTTTCCAGATCACTTTTTAGCTTCACCAGATGATCACACTTAGAGCTTCACCAGAAGATCCCGAACTCGTGTATGCAAGAGGCCATACCTTGTATAGCTGGTGTTACTTTGGTCTGTACAGTCTGTGTATGGCCTGCCCTCCAGCCCCAGGCCACCTCCCTGCTACCAGAGGAGAATTCTGACCAGCGGGGATTGTTCGCCTGATGTTCCCTACCATACCTCCAGGGATCTCACATCTACTAGCAGTAAAACTGTCTTCAAAAGCTTCCCTGCCAGCTTCCCTGCTGAGGAGGGATATTTCATGTGCAGTCCTTATCTCAGGAGATCAGTCTACAGATCAGGAGGAGGGTACCAGCACCTGGAAACCAGACAAAGTAGCTGATAACTTGTCCCCTCTAGAAAAATGTCACCGTGTTTATCAGAGATGTAGTCAGCAGTTTTACTCTCAATCACACTTCCCTGAAGGCAGAGAGGGAAAATATCAAATTGAATATACTGACAGTTTTCCTTTATATGTCTTCCTAGCAAAGCAAAACCTTCAACAATAAGCACCTGCTGCTGGATAATGGCAATACATTGAAGTTAGCCTTTTTAGCACCATTGATTTATTTCGGAGAGGTGTGTTACACAATAACCATGAAAGCTGCGACCTTTATTGGAGACCCATATATGCCTCAGCACCAGGCAAACAGAGACTCAAATAAAAGTGGTTTGACAAACAGGCCAGATTAAGTTCTGAAATAATTGGCAGGTAATTTTCCCCCTGTTTAACTAGGCTGGAAGGGAAGGAAGTGTACCAGCAGATGACTGTTTGGGCACTGGAGCATACTTATTACCGTCATTTGTTTTTTATCATTAAGTAGCTTTTTATTATGTCTGGGAGAAGAAGAGGAAATTAGGAGTTGTAAGACATGGCAGCATCTTAAATATTTTTGTGGCAAGTGTTATACCTATCCTGTTCTCGACTGGTTCTCCACCCCTTTTTGAGAAAAAAGAAAGAAAGCATCACATCAGCTTTATTTTGTATGGATTTCTGCCAGGATATTTTTTCACATTTATGTACCTTAAAAAGGCATAAAAGTAATAAGAAATTCTAAAATAATTACCTGTTATGATTACTGTGAAGCTTGTGTTTTCTGTCTGAAGTAATCTCTTTTCTTGTTAATCCTCTCAGTCAGACATCAAGGGAAAGGACCAGCCTTCCTCCTGAAAATAGCTGTTTTTCCCAAAAGAAAAAAGCTTGTTTTATTTTCTCTGGATAGGGACTAAACTCACTGGCACAAACTGAATAGCAGAAAGAGGGCTTCTATATGATGCCTTTCAGTAGCAAAAAAATAAAATCAGGAAGAGCCACAAAGACAGCAGCAAGTCATTTTTAGTCCAAAGTCCAACACAAGAAAACAGGATGAGTCAGATGCCCTCGCAGCTCTCTTGTGCCTCATAATTTCCAAAAAGACTGGCACTGGAGTCTAAAGGTGACTCTGCCTAAAAGGCTTTTGTTTAGCTCACCCTCTCCCAAAGCTGATGTGTGGGAGAAATTCCTGATGGGTTCTGAGAACAAGAAGAATGGCCCTGAGCTGATGCTGCTTCCCAGGAGGTGCTGTGCTCTGCTTGCTTCTCCTGCATCCTGTAAGCAAAAACTTCTGGATCTGCACATGCCTTGGCACTGTCCTGATGTGGGGAAAGGATAAGCTGGGAAGTCAAAGATGCTTACAAGATAACCTGAGGGAAGTAAACTTTGGTGACTGAAACTCTGGCTGAATGTCATTTGTGCTATGGAGGAGAATAAAGTGAAAAAGGAACTTGGCAGTAAAAGCTTCCTCACTTCCCCATTTCAGCTTTTACCCCAGACTCAGGATGGGTGTAGGAAATAAATGAATGTGATGCAAATGTCACCATTTCATTGCAACCAAGCCTGAATGCTTTCAGCTCTATTGTTATATCTGCTCGATTTTTTTTTCTCAATTTATTGTTGGTTTGGTTTCACTTAGGGCTTACTATGTTTGAATTACAGCCTTGTATAAGATCTCTGCAGCAGAGCATACATCAAAAGGATGTAGAGATTGTTAACCACATGATGTCACCTCCTGTCTGGGTGGCCTTACTGCCTAATAACCTACCAGGATTGTGCACAAATTTATGGTGCTTGTAGCCAGAGATAAAATTTAATGGCTTAAGGAATAAGCATTCAGAAGTACCCATGAATAGAAAAATCAAAGACTTAAGTTTTCAAGATGATTTAATCATGTGCTCACAGACAGGAAGGTTAGACCTCTCCAGAATATATATGACTTCAAACTTTTTAATAGGTTACAGCCTGCCACAGCACACATCACAGCTGTGGCTGAGATACAGTACAGGTCTTTCACTCTACAGAGACCCATTACCATGTGAAGAAAAAAAAAACAGATAATAAAATAGATGGGCATCAGTAAAGTCCATCATTTGAGACCCTTTAGCTCAAAGGTACTTTCCAGAATGTGGGTTGAGAGACTTCATTTCAGTGTCAACTACACCAACTGCATTGGCAGACAAAAAATTTTGAGGGTTTTTACAGACCACCTTGAATATGTCATGACTTTGTTCAAAGCTTTAGGGGCTCAAGAAAAATTGGAAGTACCTGATATCTCAAGAAAACATGCCAAAAAATCCCCTTTTCCTACTGTTCTTGAGTTGCATATACAAGGTGCACCAGAACAATCATGGGGAAAAAAATTGACTTAAATTGATTCAACTAGGCATGCTTCATATGTTTTTAATCTTCCCACCCAAGGCGACCTCAAGTAATCTAATGTATGCACATAATGATTCTTCATTTGTTTAACAAGTCATTTATGCAAGAAGAACATGAATTTGAAATGCTAACCTAATCTCCAGCATGAACAAGAGTTATGTCAGGTTGTCTGTATGCAAGACCTAACTGTTGGCTGTTGTTTCTTTCAGCAGCCAAACCATTTTTGAGAGTCACTGCCTTCTGTGGCGAATCTCAAGTGATTTTCTCCAGCTTTTTATGTATTTTGCCCTGAACTGGAACACAGATCTTGAAGTAGTCTTTGTCTCCAAATTAGCATTCTGTAGGCAGAACCTTGCATGCCTTTGTGTTGCTGGAAGTAATTATTACCAGTCTGTCATCAACCAGCCCATTTCCTAAAGTGCAGAAGACTGTTTCTGTTTTCCTCCTCATTGATGTTATTCAGAGAGGAAATTTTTCAAATTAATTTGTAATGGTGTGTATTGCTCTGAGCTGCATCATCATCGCCATCATCATCATCATCATTAATTATAATAATAATATTAATAATTGTATTTATATCTATATTGTTGTTATTATTATTATTATTATACTCTGTATTACACTGAGCTGAATGTGGACATCTGTAGCTTCTTTGCACCAGCCGGGTGGTCCAAGGATGCAGTAAAGCTGATCTGGTCCAGAAGGGCAGAAGGCTTTGGAAGAGGGGATGTCTCAACAATCCACTTGACCAAGGAGCAGCAGGGACACGACTACATTAGTTCTATAGACTATGACAGCAGTATACAAACACTGTCTGTTAGGCTTAAATAAATTATGGTGCAAACTAAACATTTCATTAAGTTTTAAGAAGCTTTGTAGGATTGAAGAGGAAGACAAGGCTGAGCTTTCCCTAAAAAATTAGACAAACATAAAGTGTATTCTTACTGTTGTACATCTGATTTATCATCTACTATTACCAACAAAACAACAGTTCATAAACAGATATTTTACGATACAAAACCTGCACTGAGGAGTTAGAAGGAGGATACTAGTAGGTGCCAGTATTATAATGAGCATAAATAATTTGGGTCTATATCAAGAGCGGTATTATGCTAAACATTCACCAAAAGCCCCTGAATCATCATATTCTATTAGTCTTTTCATTGCAGAGTTGTAAAAAAAAAAAAGTAAGGCCACCCAAAGCCAACTTCTGTCTTCACTTGCAACATTGCTCATTGTCATGCAAAATTTAATACACTTGATGTTTTAGACACTGAAATTTCAATGTGATCTAAATACTAATACTCAGATTTTCACAAGTTTGCGGTTAAGATTCTTTCTTTACATATCTGTTAATTTTTAGATTCTCTAGTGGGTTTGAATGAAAGTATGAAAGCATGAAAAATATCTTAAAAGATTATATTTATAAATTCTGGTATTGCATTATAAATTTTGTTATTACTAAGTCCCTCTCAAGTATAGAAATTCCATCATATATACATCTATATCTGGATAATGGAAATGTTTGTTCTGCTTGTTCAAATAGGTAGACTGATTAGCAAAAAGTATAATAACAGCTAAGATCGAGACTTTGAAAAGCTCCATTTTGATTGACTGTTACTTTTCATGCTGTTAAAATTACATTTAATCAATTGCTTTGGTATTTATTTGTTCATGCCAAAAAAAAAAATCCTGGGGACAATAATCCTGATAATCTACTTATTTGGAAAAATACATGTTTTACAAAATGTACCTTGCAGAAGTAAGCCACTTATAAAATCTTTAAGTATTCCTTACAGAGAAACACCCAAATCCCATAGAATTCACTGAAAAGAACATTGTACATTTCAATAGGCTTTTGTTGATTAGGCAGTTGTGGAGGTAAATACTTTCTATCACCATAAGAGCTATGCTTCTATTCATTGTAAGAACAGCATGATTAGAAGTACAAAGATTACAGAGTACATCAAGCAAAATACACCTTCACTAATGGTGTATAGAGGCCTTTAGACAAAGTTAGTCCAAGAACTTTTAAACTTAAACTGATAATGAAAAGTAGATAGCAAAACTGAAAAAATGTAGCATTTAAGTATAAGGTCCATTCCCAGGGAAGAAACTTTATTCTATTTATTCAACTTGTTTTCTGTTCATCCTCTGTCATGGTAACCTGAAAGTCATTTACGTATCGGTTGGTGGTTTGGGCTTTTTTGCTGTGTCAAGCATTCCCTTTAAGTCACAATGGCTTTAATTACTGATTACAAAGCATTGTCATTATTACCCGACGATGCACTCTCCAGACAAACCTGTCCTGGTATCATGTGTGATGGCAGCAGCACTGAACAGCATTCCAAAGTGTGTTTTCCTGTCCAGCTGTAAAGATAAGGCTGGGAAACGTCTAAGGTTTGAGCAGGAATCAGCAGCCTGGGTGAGGGCACAGAATCCTCATCAGCTTTCCCTGTCTGTGCAGAGCTGGGAGCCACTGCCCCTGTATTACTGTCCCTGCCTGAGCAGATCGGGTGGGAGCATATGGATATGTCTGCTCACAACACAATCAAACCTTCAGGTTAGCCCTGGACACACTTCCAGCTACTCCTGGATATCTGAGACCTTTGGAGAGACATTCATTTTGATAAACCACAGGGCTTATGTTGCACAGCTGGCAACAGAAGAAACACGCGGGTCTCAGAGCAGCAGTGGATTCTCCAGGCAGGACGGACCAAAAGCCCTGCCCTTCTTTATTTACCTATTTTTATATGTTTCTAAAGACAATCGAGGATTGGTGAAAAGGGTCAACACCCCTGAAGGTTTACAGGACAAAGACATGGTCAATCATCTTTCTCCCCCCCAGGGAAAGGAATGAAAAACAATTCCACAAGTGCAAAACAATCCCGGCCGGTTAAAAACAAGGCCCATGTTTACAGAAAAAGCATGGGAAACTACAGTTACAGTGTTACAGCTTATGGGGCCCTGTAAAACCAGGGTGACAGGCTTACTACTGGATAATAGTAAAAGCAAAATATAAATATTGCTGCTTTCATTCTCATCTGGGAGATTCTCCAGCAAATTGCCCGAGAAATATTTTCTTCTCCCTCCAAACAGTTTTTAGAGCTGTAGCTTTTATTGTGTACCTCTCCCACATTGCAATCCTGTCCATTTTTCCAATTTCCAGAAGAAAGAGTTGTAGATGCTTTCAGCATCTACCTTATCCCATGTTAGTTACAAGCTTGTTAGATAAATCGAGTAAGAAAACTTTTTAGAGGACTTTCAGAATGTGGAGTTTATTTACAACTTGAAAGTGTCATATTCAGATCATACTTTCTCAAGGCAGCAGTCAAGATAGAGTTTGGATCTACTTGAAAATTGAAATTGACCATAAATTGAATTTACCCTAAATTGACCCTAAATTGAATTCACCCTAAATTGAAATTAAGATTGTTAGTATCTTCTCATGCACATGAGAAATGCTAAAAATGAGAGAACAGATCCAGTACCAATGACTAAAAATGTTCATCAGAAAAGCTTTCTAGATCCATTCAACATGAAGTCTGCATTTCTGCACACCCTACCAAAGAGAAGTTCCAAATGTGCATTCCCTACACAATACTTTCATTGGTATTTTTTGCAACTGACTCATGTTCTGAAGAGGTCTAACTCAGATAGATAAAACCAACGAAATAGTGTTTCTTAAATTTTGTCTTCCCTAGCAGGTTCCCTGACAAGTCTTTTGAAATGGGCTATTCCTCTTGAGAAACACTCTAATTTTGTAAAATGTTTGATCAAACACTCTGTTTATTAGTTTTACAGAAACAGAAGGAATTTTCATCAAAAGAGCAAGCCATCTGATCCCTCAAAATCCAAGCAGCCACAGGGCCCAGCAATCTCAGCAGCAATCAGGACAGCATGGCCAGGAACTTTACTTAAATTGAAACATTTTTTTGTACCACTGCAAAAGTACAGCATCCACATAAAAAGTGGGTCTTAAGTGCCACTCATTTGGAATGACATCATTACTACTCCACACCCTACAAATGAATTCTCTATTTCTACAGAACTTAGTCATGATATTTGGCATGACATCAGTAGGTACAGAAAATCTGTCCATGTAGTGCAGTATGTGATCTGGAAACACCATTTTTTTTTCAGCTTCTCATTTCTTTAGCATCTATAATATTTTATAGATGCTAAAGATGCTAAAAAAATACAGATCATTAGTGAAAGGTTTCTTCTGTGTATCTTTTCCCTCTGCACAAGTTAAATTAACCTTTTCTTCCTTACATCCTTTAGCTGATGTCTCACTGAACTGCCAACATGTAGGTGATTCATAGCAAGGTCATTTGGTTAAAAGCAGAAAATGTGATCTTTGGCAGTATCTAGCACATTATTTTAGAGAAGTTTCTTATCGATGATGCACTGATTTCAGTTTTGTTTAACAGTGTCAGTTGTAGTCATTCAAACGCTCTGCCAATTTTTTTCTAGGTACACGAAAATGAAGACTGCCACCAACATCTATATTTTCAATCTTGCATTGGCAGATGCCCTAGCAACAAGTACTCTGCCATTCCAGAGTGTGAATTACTTGATGGGAACGTGGCCATTCGGGACCATCCTTTGTAAGATTGTGATATCCATAGACTACTACAATATGTTCACCAGTATCTTCACACTCTGCACCATGAGTGTGGATCGCTACGTGGCTGTTTGCCATCCAGTTAAGGCCCTTGATTTCCGTACCCCCCGAAATGCCAAAATTGTTAATGTCTGCAACTGGATTCTTTCCTCTGCCATTGGCCTGCCAGTTATGTTCATGGCAACTACTAAATATAGGCATGGTAAGTCTGGCTTTCATTCCTAAATTGAATTATTCAACATTTAAGCTCCTTTCTGCATTGCTTCACTGTAGTGTAGAGGCATTGAATTAACTTCTGACCTCCAACCTGTGTAAAGCAAATATCAGTGCAAATGAGCCCCTTCAACCGTTTTGCATCTGGCTGTAGTTGACTGTACCAGGAGTGCACCTGGTCTGTCTTTTAGAGCAAAAGTCTTCTATGCAAGCCTTGCTGTCCCACACAGTTACTGTAGTGTTTAAGAAAGCATCTGTGCCTGCCTGCCTTCTGCGGTGGGGCAGTTCTGCCTTGCCCTGCAGCACAGGAGCCTGCACTTTCCACAGGATACTCCTACTGGGAAGCTGGAAATCATAGATACGTTACACCCTGTCTGGCAGGACATGATACAGAGCAGAGAGCACATTCTGGATCACTGCTTCTCCAAGACCTTCCATAAAGGGGCAGTGACAGCATTTCAGCATAAATCCAGACCCTCCACAGTGCATAGTTAACAAGTGTTGTGTCATTCTCCTCCCCGTTGCCCTGAAATGCCCAAACTCTCAGCATATGTGGTGGCTTAACAGTCTTTCTTTTCACCATGTTTTATGCTGAAAGTGAAAATTAGTCAAAGTTTCAGCATTTATGACAGTGCAGCTCTTTTCCATGATTAGTATACATTAAATTCCAAGCCATAACATGCAAAAAATTGTAATTTGGTGTTCTTCTAACTCACGCTTCATGCATGTTTTGCAACACTCTGTCCTACCAGTGTTTGGGCAAATGACAGGTCACAGATTGCTTCATTTTACATGTTTACTTAGGTCTAAAGTCTTCATATATTTGCTTCTGATATTTAATTAAAGAAAGGTTTAAATAAAAGCAAATTAAGAACTGACCCGCATGTTCTTCTCTGTTGTTTTCCTTTTCCCCAGGCTCAATTGACTGCACACTTACGTTCTCCCACCCTGCTTGGTACTGGGAGAACCTCCTGAAAATCTGTGTGTTCATCTTTGCCTTCATCATGCCAGTCCTGATCATTACCGTGTGTTACGGGCTGATGATTTTACGGCTGAAGAGTGTCCGCATGTTATCCGGCTCCAAGGAGAAGGACAGGAACCTGCGGAGAATCACAAGGATGGTTCTTGTAGTGGTGGCAGTGTTTATTGTCTGCTGGACTCCCATCCATATTTATGTTATCATTAAAGCCCTGGTCAACATCCCAGAAACTACCTTCCAGACTGTCTCCTGGCACTTCTGTATTGCTCTAGGGTATACAAATAGCTGCCTTAATCCGNTGTTGCACAGCTGGCAACAGAAGAAACACGCGGGTCTCAGAGCAGCAGTGGATTCTCCAGGCAGGACGGACCAAAAGCCCTGCCCTTCTTTATTTACCTATTTTTATATGTTTCTAAAGACAATCGAGGATTGGTGAAAAGGGTCAACACCCCTGAAGGTTTACAGGACAAAGACATGGTCAATCATCTTTCTCCCCCCCAGGGAAAGGAATGAAAAACAATTCCACAAGTGCAAAACAATCCCGGCCGGTTAAAAACAAGGCCCATGTTTACAGAAAAAGCATGGGAAACTACAGTTACAGTGTTACAGCTTATGGGGCCCTGTAAAACCAGGGTGACAGGCTTACTACTGGATAATAGTAAAAGCAAAATATAAATATTGCTGCTTTCATTCTCATCTGGGAGATTCTCCAGCAAATTGCCCGAGAAATATTTTCTTCTCCCTCCAAACAGTTTTTAGAGCTGTAGCTTTTATTGTGTACCTCTCCCACATTGCAATCCTGTCCATTTTTCCAATTTCCAGAAGAAAGAGTTGTAGATGCTTTCAGCATCTACCTTATCCCATGTTAGTTACAAGCTTGTTAGATAAATCGAGTAAGAAAACTTTTTAGAGGACTTTCAGAATGTGGAGTTTATTTACAACTTGAAAGTGTCATATTCAGATCATACTTTCTCAAGGCAGCAGTCAAGATAGAGTTTGGATCTACTTGAAAATTGAAATTGACCATAAATTGAATTTACCCTAAATTGACCCTAAATTGAATTCACCCTAAATTGAAATTAAGATTGTTAGTATCTTCTCATGCACATGAGAAATGCTAAAAATGAGAGAACAGATCCAGTACCAATGACTAAAAATGTTCATCAGAAAAGCTTTCTAGATCCATTCAACATGAAGTCTGCATTTCTGCACACCCTACCAAAGAGAAGTTCCAAATGTGCATTCCCTACACAATACTTTCATTGGTATTTTTTGCAACTGACTCATGTTCTGAAGAGGTCTAACTCAGATAGATAAAACCAACGAAATAGTGTTTCTTAAATTTTGTCTTCCCTAGCAGGTTCCCTGACAAGTCTTTTGAAATGGGCTATTCCTCTTGAGAAACACTCTAATTTTGTAAAATGTTTGATCAAACACTCTGTTTATTAGTTTTACAGAAACAGAAGGAATTTTCATCAAAAGAGCAAGCCATCTGATCCCTCAAAATCCAAGCAGCCACAGGGCCCAGCAATCTCAGCAGCAATCAGGACAGCATGGCCAGGAACTTTACTTAAATTGAAACATTTTTTTGTACCACTGCAAAAGTACAGCATCCACATAAAAAGTGGGTCTTAAGTGCCACTCATTTGGAATGACATCATTACTACTCCACACCCTACAAATGAATTCTCTATTTCTACAGAACTTAGTCATGATATTTGGCATGACATCAGTAGGTACAGAAAATCTGTCCATGTAGTGCAGTATGTGATCTGGAAACACCATTTTTTTTTCAGCTTCTCATTTCTTTAGCATCTATAATATTTTATAGATGCTAAAGATGCTAAAAAAATACAGATCATTAGTGAAAGGTTTCTTCTGTGTATCTTTTCCCTCTGCACAAGTTAAATTAACCTTTTCTTCCTTACATCCTTTAGCTGATGTCTCACTGAACTGCCAACATGTAGGTGATTCATAGCAAGGTCATTTGGTTAAAAGCAGAAAATGTGATCTTTGGCAGTATCTAGCACATTATTTTAGAGAAGTTTCTTATCGATGATGCACTGATTTCAGTTTTGTTTAACAGTGTCAGTTGTAGTCATTCAAACGCTCTGCCAATTTTTTTCTAGGTACACGAAAATGAAGACTGCCACCAACATCTATATTTTCAATCTTGCATTGGCAGATGCCCTAGCAACAAGTACTCTGCCATTCCAGAGTGTGAATTACTTGATGGGAACGTGGCCATTCGGGACCATCCTTTGTAAGATTGTGATATCCATAGACTACTACAATATGTTCACCAGTATCTTCACACTCTGCACCATGAGTGTGGATCGCTACGTGGCTGTTTGCCATCCAGTTAAGGCCCTTGATTTCCGTACCCCCCGAAATGCCAAAATTGTTAATGTCTGCAACTGGATTCTTTCCTCTGCCATTGGCCTGCCAGTTATGTTCATGGCAACTACTAAATATAGGCATGGTAAGTCTGGCTTTCATTCCTAAATTGAATTATTCAACATTTAAGCTCCTTTCTGCATTGCTTCACTGTAGTGTAGAGGCATTGAATTAACTTCTGACCTCCAACCTGTGTAAAGCAAATATCAGTGCAAATGAGCCCCTTCAACCGTTTTGCATCTGGCTGTAGTTGACTGTACCAGGAGTGCACCTGGTCTGTCTTTTAGAGCAAAAGTCTTCTATGCAAGCCTTGCTGTCCCACACAGTTACTGTAGTGTTTAAGAAAGCATCTGTGCCTGCCTGCCTTCTGCGGTGGGGCAGTTCTGCCTTGCCCTGCAGCACAGGAGCCTGCACTTTCCACAGGATACTCCTACTGGGAAGCTGGAAATCATAGATACGTTACACCCTGTCTGGCAGGACATGATACAGAGCAGAGAGCACATTCTGGATCACTGCTTCTCCAAGACCTTCCATAAAGGGGCAGTGACAGCATTTCAGCATAAATCCAGACCCTCCACAGTGCATAGTTAACAAGTGTTGTGTCATTCTCCTCCCCGTTGCCCTGAAATGCCCAAACTCTCAGCATATGTGGTGGCTTAACAGTCTTTCTTTTCACCATGTTTTATGCTGAAAGTGAAAATTAGTCAAAGTTTCAGCATTTATGACAGTGCAGCTCTTTTCCATGATTAGTATACATTAAATTCCAAGCCATAACATGCAAAAAATTGTAATTTGGTGTTCTTCTAACTCACGCTTCATGCATGTTTTGCAACACTCTGTCCTACCAGTGTTTGGGCAAATGACAGGTCACAGATTGCTTCATTTTACATGTTTACTTAGGTCTAAAGTCTTCATATATTTGCTTCTGATATTTAATTAAAGAAAGGTTTAAATAAAAGCAAATTAAGAACTGACCCGCATGTTCTTCTCTGTTGTTTTCCTTTTCCCCAGGCTCAATTGACTGCACACTTACGTTCTCCCACCCTGCTTGGTACTGGGAGAACCTCCTGAAAATCTGTGTGTTCATCTTTGCCTTCATCATGCCAGTCCTGATCATTACCGTGTGTTACGGGCTGATGATTTTACGGCTGAAGAGTGTCCGCATGTTATCCGGCTCCAAGGAGAAGGACAGGAACCTGCGGAGAATCACAAGGATGGTTCTTGTAGTGGTGGCAGTGTTTATTGTCTGCTGGACTCCCATCCATATTTATGTTATCATTAAAGCCCTGGTCAACATCCCAGAAACTACCTTCCAGACTGTCTCCTGGCACTTCTGTATTGCTCTAGGGTATACAAATAGCTGCCTTAATCCGGTGCTTTATGCATTTCTAGATGAGAATTTCAAAAGGTGTTTCAGAGAGTTCTGCATCCCCACTTCCTCAACCATTGAGCAGCAAAACTCCACCCGAGTCCGACAAAACACTCGTGACCATGCTTCCACTGCCAACACTGTGGATAGGACTAACCACCAGGTATGACTAGCAGTGGAGATGTCATCTCTGGATCCAGGCCACCCTCTCAGAGATGACATGTGTTCTGAAGTTACCACTTACACTGATTTGTAGCTGTTGGAAGGTCTGAACACCTTCAAGGTTGTGTTTGAAACTGGTGTATACATACACAGAGACCCGAGTCCTGCATGGTGCTAGTTGCTCTCTGCCCTGCTGGATGCTCAGAAGCCAAGGGTTCTAAAGGGTACCTTGAGTGACTGAGTCCAGCATGCATGCGTGTACAAAGCACATAAAATAGCATTTCACCTGCAGGATGTTTGCAACAGGTTGAAAATTAATCACAGATACCCCTGTTCATGCTCCTTGTCTGCTCATGGAGACAGGAGTGGGACAGAATATAGATCTCTCTTCTTCTCCCATTGCAACAGTGAATAAAAAGATAAAAAACTGTTTTTGATTCACTTTTGATTGATGTACAAAGAAGGCCTACCTGGCCTTGTTTGTCCTGAAGGTCATGCAAGAGGTAGACCAAGGCTTGTCTACATGCAGTTCTTGTATCAGATAATTATGTGNTTTTTTTTTTTTTTATTCAGCCTATTTTTGCATAGTTTTTGTGAAGAAGCTCTTTTGTACATGTTCAATGTCCATGGTCCTGTGCTTAGTCTTGAGAATTTCCATGCCCCATTTTTCAGCAAAACGTGAAAGCGAATCTTAACATTCATGAAAGTAATCCAAACACATTGCAAGCCCTAGAATTTTGAGTTGTCTCTGTAGTTCCTTAAAAGCAAGAACAAAAGGCATTAGCCTGGTTCATTCCTTGCCATATCACCTTTCAGCAATAGACTTAGTTTGCTCATGCACCAGTTTCTCACTGCTGCCACTTCAGCCACAATCTGGCTGCCTCCTCAAGGTGCAGAAGTCAGTGGCTTCTTGTGAGAGCAGCTGTCACTCAGCTGCTGCCAGATAGCCCAAATAAGAGTATTCCCATCTGCAAGCAGACTAAACAGTAATTGCACCAGAAAAGAAGAGGGAACAGTCTAAAGGGAGAAAGGCTAAAGTGAGAAGGTTTATCAAGCAGTAACGATTGGTATTGTTCACCAATGTGTGATTCATAGATGCCAAACCGGCCTATGAAATTGGCACCTGCTCAGTCTGGTGGTGAAGCAGAGCTGCCAAACTTGGCATAGGTGCAAATACATATGTATGTCTGTAGGTCTGTCTGTATGTATGTATGTATGTATATATGTGTAATATTTACTAGGTGTAGCAAATCAGTACATTCATCTGTTGATAATGCATTTGTAACCCTCGATGGAGTCCGTCTTGTGCATGTGTCTGAGAACAAGATTGTATTTCTGTCTAGTACAATTCCAGCTTTTTAGAGTGCACTTTGTATGCACCCATTTTCTACATTTAGTTATATATCTTTATATTACTTCTAGGAGAGCTGTAGCCTTCTAAACTTCCACCCATATAAAAGATTAATGTGGTACTGCCTAGAGGCTGAGTGAAATGAAATATATTTCCCTGAGCAAGCACAGAATAGAGGATGATGTTTCCCAGAGAGATGTTTCAGCCTACACCAACAAGAGAGAGAGCCTGCTGGGGCACGGATGGACCAAGCAAGTGAAATGATCTTGAGAGTGGCAATAAGGAGGAAGTTAGTCCTATAGTTGGGTTCTTTGCTGGTTAGGGTTTGGTTTTTTACTTCAGGGACTAGTGATGAAATAAATTAGCTATGAAGAAATAAAGCATATGTAAAGAGAAGGGAAGGGAAGGACACTGAAGGGAATGGGAGGTCAGAGGAAGAATGCTGAGGAGAAAGGGAAATGAGGAATGAGGTCCAAGTGAGGGAATAAGGATGGAAACTGAAGCAAGGAGCCAATCTGAATGGAACAAAAGAGGTGTATGCAGAACTGGAAGAAATCGTTTGACTACTTTGGTAGCTCTTCCTAGCAATTAACCATCAGTTTTCCCCAGAGCCAGAGAGAAGACTACACGTGGTGACTCAGGTCCTCATAGGTGGGTGGATAGGTATTTGCATGTTTGGGTATTTGAAATACTCTGGAGTGGCCAGCTCCACTTCCCTCACCACCATCACTGTAGTCCCTGCTTTGGTAGGTGCTGATGCTGCCATTGGTTTATTTCTGCCAGATGTGCTCCTTGAATGCTGAGCTGGGCCTTCTCCCTGGAGTTCAGCTCAGCAGCTGTTTGGTGCAGTCTTTCTCATTCTCCACAATGTCTACAGAATACATTCACAGCATGCCATGTTCAAAGCTTAGTATTAAACTTGTCTTTTTTCTCCAGCAAACATTTCTGTAAAAGATTTTTTTTGATGTCTGCTTTTATCAGAATGAGAGGTAAGACTGTTGAGCTAATCTACACTAAAAAGTGTAGATTATTCCACTAACTATTCCAGTAACTAAAAAGTTACTGAAATAGTAACTACAAGTGTAATACCTAATACTTTTAAATTATTATTTTAAACACAAAAAGCCCTAGAGTGAATGCAGCTTTAGCTCTCACAAAAGAAAAAAGAAAATAAACCCCCCAGACAAACCAATATTTGCTCAGACAGTGATACTCTGTAAATTCTATAGACAGGATATTCTTTTCACAGGTAAGTGCTTTCTGTAAAAGGTCTAGCTTGTGTATCTATTGATTGAAGTATACTGATGAGTTCTTTCTTGTATAGACAAGGCCTTGGAGAGCATTTGGTATGAATTCTGATTGCAAGGCTGTGTGGTACTTGGCACACTTCATATGTTTTTCTAAGAAACAGATGTTCTACAAGTTGCTTTTTTTTTTGCCAAGGGAGAATTCTTTTCTCCTGCTAAAGTTAATGTGAACTTCAAGGCTCGATGCATAAGGCCTAACACTTCTAAAGCATTTAAAAGCATTCAGAATTAAGACTCTTTAAGTATTTAAATTGTTAGAAGGAACAACAGTGTCTTCTATCAGTTCAAAAGCACCAACAGGAAATACCATAAATATTCATATTATTCTGAGTTAATATACTGGCCTTTGGCCTATTCTGTGGCTCCTTGGCATTATCAGAAAGGTCTAGATTAAGTGCTTATTGTTTTATCAGCATTTAGAGAAAGTGGAAGAGCAAAATAAGTTCAAAACTGCAGAAACGCAACATCTTGGAAACGCACAGAGCAGCATCTGGCCCATAACATTGATGGTGTTAGCATTTGTAGGAATTGTATTTGCTCAGTGGAGAAACACAGTTCTGAGGGAAAAAAGGCAGTGGCTAATGAGGCATGCAGGAACTGGAAGAGTTGTAAGACTGAGGTGTTTCACATCTGTGGGGGATGTATCTTGTGCTACACTAACTCCTGCAGTGAAATGCATATGGGACATCTGTTCCAGAGGGAGCTTTAGGGCCTGGCTCACTTCAGTTTTCAGGAGGGTTTATGCAAGCTTACAAGTGCATTTGCATGGAGGAGGAATGATGTAATCCTGGGGGAAAAACTGCTTGAAAAGCAAAACTGCTTTCTTTGAACTTTTCTCTGTATGACCAAGTATTGGCAGGGGAGGGGAATAAAGGACCAAATAGTAGCTTTTGCAAATGGCTGTGGGTTTTTGATGTTGTTGACATCAACTGATTTGTATCAAAGATCTTGGCAAGTATATTGAAATAGCTTTTACTTCAGGTGTTCAGAGACTCTCTGCATCAATTTATCTCTGAAATTAAAAGAAGTTTTAATTTTTTAAAATGTAAAATCAATTGATAGTTGTTTTTCCCTGAAAATTGCTTCTCAAAACTACTATATATTTCCAAATATATTTTTGCTAGTATCTATTTGTTAATAATAAAAAATCCCAAATAATTAGGAAACTGGATTATTAATAATTATAGAAGTCTGAGAAATCTAATTTGTTTCAGTGGATTAGTTTCTTTATGACCCGTTTTTATAACTGCTGTTATAGGAGCTTCACCTGAATGTATCCAAGCAACTAAGTAAATTATGTATAGGCACATCTTCAGGACTATTGGTCATCCTATGTATAACTTGTTTTCAGTTTTAGCTTCTGATGCTTTCTCATCAACTACTGAAATGTCTAAATGCCCTATTGGAAACTGTAAATCCTCCCCATATGCTGAAATTGAGGCCTCAGATATGTTCAGTAACAAAAGGCTCAGCCCTGAAAACTTTGCCTTTACTGCCTGGATTTGCAGCCATCTGTAGAAATAAAAAGGATATTGGATTCAAGAAAATGTTTTTAAGTTAAAACAAGGAAAAATTGAAAGCTAGTTTCACTTTGATTAAATAAATGAAGAAAGTGTTTTCTTATTTCTTTATTTTCCCTGATATCTATGACCCCATGTGAACAAATATGGGTCATGCTGGTGAGTCCTCTTGCAGAGACATGAAAAAAAATGGGCAGCTTCTGTTACTCCAAAGCTTGCTAGATTCACATCTACCTGTAGTAACAGAGAATGGCCTTCCTGTGCATTTTTAGAAAATTAATATGTCTTCTTTGTGAATTATACTATATTTCAATAATAATTTGAAAGTACTGGTTTCTTAAAAAAAACGTTTCTGGCAAGATAGTGACATCTATGAAACACTTGTCCAAGTTCAATAGATCCTTAAAACTGGGCTTTCTTTTGTAGCTGATACGCATTGACAGGGGCTCTTTGTGAATATCTAGGCTTCATCTATGTCTCTGTTCTCCATTCTGTAAACCCTTGATTTGCAGTGTTTCCCACTGAGCTCTCAGCAGGTTCTGGTACAGAATTTGCTGGGCTGAGCAGAAAGGGGTTGCAGACTTTCAGGACGTGCTGTGCAGTAAGCAGGTTTTCTTGACGAAAACGTCTGTGGTGCTACTGTGCCTGCATGCAAGGAGAGCTCAGCATGGGTACTGTGGACACACAGGGCTGAGAGGCTGTTGGGTTTGTTTGCTGATGTAAGTCCACCTCACACAAAATTTAAACCAGACTTTAACTGAAGATCCAAAAGTTTGACACTGCCCTGATGCGAGCACAGAATGTATTCAACTAAAATACTAATTCCCCTGTAACTGCTACGGAAAGAATACAGAAAGGGAGTGAAATTTTTCCATGCTTGTGAAATTCATGGAGTTGCACCCTAGAAGTACAACTCACTTGATATGAAGTACATTCTAATTCAAATTTCAGACCTACTAACGTTTCTCTGTGATCATTTCCCCTGCCTATGTTGCTTCCTGGCTAAAGCATAGTCTTGCCTTTCTTTGGGCTATGTTTAGCTTTATACAGCAGGACAGTAGCTGCAAATGAGAAATAAATTCCTCCCAGAAAAACCCCGGCACACAAGTAAACACACACACAAACTTGTGGGTGGGAAGATATCAAGCAATTGTTCATTGTATTTGCAATTTCTTTCCTTTCAGTTGGAACTCCAAGAACCTGCAACTACTCCACTGCCGTGACAGGGTCTGCTGCTGCATGGCTCTCAGAGCAATTGCCACTGCCACAGTGTGCTAGTGGGAGCATATAGGATATGCTTTCCCTCAAAAAAATACCACAGAGGAAAGTGCCTGCTTTTCCAGTCTGTCAAAAATTGCTTCTGCAGCACATCTGCATTGCACATAACAGAGGCATGAAATGTAACAGCAAGCAGAGCCAGGAGATACGGGGGCCTTGCAGGCTCCAGTGTTCAAAGCAGTCATGTTAACCAGGAGTACATACATTAGTCTAAAACAAAGCTACCGTGCCTGTAGCAGCCTGGCACGCTCTTGGTAAGTTACAGTGGTGGTAAAACAGGTTGAAAACAAAAATTCAAAGGCTAGGCAACTGTAGTTTGAAAAATAAGTGAGCTTTTGAGGATGGAAAATAATGGGATATGAAGTTGTAATACTGTTGGGTACACTCTTATTTACTCTTAAAATTTACTTGTAGAGGTGTTTTCTGTGCAGGTTATTTGCATACTGAAGTCTCACAAGGACATCTAGAACAACATGTTTGTAGTTCAAGAGGTCTTCTCTTGTAAGGATTGCATGTTCCGCAGTTTCAAAGGAAAAACACGTTTTTCAGTGATCCCTTAAAAAAAAAAACAAACCACAAAACTCCAAGCTTCATTTTCCGCTTCTATTTCACATATAAAAAATACTTTAAAATCAAAACAATAGGCTATCACTTTTTCTAAAAGCGATGAGTAAATGAAAGTATTCTACATTGTTATTGATAGTCAAATGATCCCCAAAAGAGCATATATTAACATAAATTTCTTTGTGAATAAAAATGTAGCTATAAGCCTGTCAGAGCCTTGCACAAGCTGATGATGCCTTCCCTTTCAAGCAGTTTCTCAAATTTCAGCTGCTCTGTCAGCAGCATTTTCAATTTCTAAGTAAACAAAAGCCCCTATGTGAAGTACTTGGAGCAGTTCAAACATTAGATCTTTTTAAAAAAAGAAATTTAAAAAAATTGTTAGACATCTATTTTTTTCTGAACCAAACCCATAATATGTTTGCTTTTCTAATTAACATAATACAGTCTGCATCTGCATTTTGTATTAGCTGCTAAAACACATTATGATTTCAGGAAGAAACATTTTGCTGCAGCAAATGCCTTCTTAGCTGTTTTCTAGTATGAAAAATAGAAATATCCATGTAGATAATTTGTGGTGCAGTGGTATTTTCTAGACATTGTTTGTTACTTGCTTTGTAAATAAATCAGTAGTTAACTGGGGGAAAATGTACTTTGCTGAATTTAAGTGTATTCTAAAATACAACTATATGGAACAGGGGGGAGGGTTTGTCTTTTTCTTTCTGCAGCCAAAATGTATTTCTTATTTTCATTGTTAAAGTCTGTGTAACAATAAGGTTATAATGTGAAATTGTTTGTTTCTGCCATAGACTGCATAATAAAGATTGAAGACCAAATCCTTGCAACTTGTAAATTAAAGGATTTTTTGAGTTTCATCACTGTGTTGCAGCTAAATATGTAGCCAATTTATCAGCAGAATATGAAGCTAGATATAACGGAAGTGCCTTAATTTTCTTCTCTTTCTGTTGAAAATTCCACTGTGTGGTCATATGGATTTATGTTTACTTTTGTGCTAGTTTAGCTGTATCACCTCATAGTCATCATTAAAGTTTAAACCAGAGTCATCACCATTCTAAGAGGTTTTACATCTAATTTCTAAACAGCATAAGATAGGCCCTTGGAAGAAGTTGATACATTGTTTTGCACCTCACAGCAGTGTTATTTAAATAACAAAACCGACATAGAATACACTACATGTAAATGGATTAACATCCAATAACATCTTCACTACCTGATGTGTTCCGAGTAGTCTGACATGCTCACATACAACAATCAAAAAATTTTGAAATATTAAATGAATATTTGGAAAGTCTTAACTGATAGACCAAAAACATGTTTAAGTAAGTTTAAGATCATAGTTTTGTGAGTAGTCAAAAGTTCAGCTTTCACAAAATTTACGTAATTAATTGAAGCCATTATTACTTCTCTACTTTGCATGAAGCACAGGCAAAATACTGTGACTTGCCAGCAGACAGCCAAATATTTTTAAGGACATTTTCTGTTTCTGCAGTCCAACAATTGAGAAACCTGACTGTAAATATATTTAGCAGTAATGTTGTAGCCTTGATGGTTTAAAGATATGAGGAAGTAATTTTATTAGCAGAGCACTAGGAAAAAATAAGAAATATGTCCTTTTTTTCCATAAGACTTGAATGTTCAATTGGTATTGCTTTGCAGTAAGTAGCATATTATTACTTCTGTATCTGCCTTGTAAACCTTTAATAAAAATGTCTGTTTCTTGTGGATTTGCACTCCACCCCATTGTCCATGTTTGTGATGAAAACATTAAATAGCACTGATCCCAAAACAGGCCCCAAAGGGACACCATTTGTCACCGATGTCCATCTGGACATTGAGCCTTAGACCACTACTCTCTGGGTGTGACCCTCCAAGCAGTTTCTCATTTACTAGACAGTCCACCCATCCAACCCATATGTGCCCAATTCAGAGAGAAGGATATTGGGAAAGACCATGTCAAAGGCCTTACCTATGCCCAGGTAGATGACACCAAGGTCCTTCTCTCATCTACTGATGTAGTCACTCCATCATAGAAGGCTGCGAGGTTGGTCAGGCAGGATTTGCCCTTGTTGAAGCTCTGCAGGCTGTCCCAAATCACCTCCCTGTCCCCCATGTGCCTTGGCATAATTTCTAGGAGTTCCATAATGTTCCCAGACACAGAGGTGAGGCTGATATGTTGGTTCCCAGGAGCCTCCTTTCTACCCATTTTAAAGGCGGGTGCAATGTTTCCCCTTTTCCAGTCACTTGGGACTACACCTGACTGCCATGACTTTTCAAATATGATGGAGAATGTCTTGGCAATTATATCAGCCAATTCTGTATAAGGGAAGAGGAAAATTGAAGAGATTTCCTATTTTAATATCCCCTCTGACAAGAGGTGCTCCATCCTGGAGCTGACATTTTCCACTGCAGAGATAGTCTCCATGAACCCAAGTCTCTTTCTGTGAGCTTGTCTCTCTTGAAGCTGGAATGTAGCTGAGTGTCATTGCAGATGCTTTAGCAAAAGAAATACGCAGCTGAGCTGGCTTTGAGCTGACTTGTGCCGGTTCACTGAGGTAAAAAAGAGAAGGGAGAGCTCAACAGCTGAACTCCCTATCTTTTTGGCTTTATTGCTATTAAAGTCAAGGCAGCATGAGTAGGTTTGCATGTGCTACAGGCATCTGACTCTCATTTTGAATAATGGGAAGAAACCTTAGAAATCTACCTCAAGCCCTTCCAAATCTCCAAATTAATTAAAAAATAGGGCACTTGTAGCAGATTGTGTTATGGGCAAAACAGCCTCAACAAATTCTTGCTAATTAACACAAAGTTTTCATAAGGATTCAGAAAACCAGGAAAAACTCTGGAAATCAACTATAGGCCAACTGCAGTGGTGAAAACACTACTTTGGTGGCCTCCAGTGGGTCCCCGCCCCAGTGTGGGTTGCCTGCAGACACAGTCCTCTGGGGGTGTCCCTGACCTTGCTACTTATTTTTCACAGGTTTTGCTGTGTTGGGGTCTTTTTGATCAAAGCTGTTTTCTATATAAGGTCAGTGTTTTGTCAAATTTACAAAAAACAGTTTAGCTCTGATATTCCAAAGACCATTCAATAATTTATTTTCAGTGACCTACTTCTGCATTACTTGATTTTCTCAGAACTGTTTTTAAGATCGTGTTCTCTTGAAAGCCTTTTCACACAAATGAACTGAAAGACATTCTTTCAGTTTTTTGCTTTGTATTGAATGTTTTCTTCAACGTGTAGGATCAAAGTGATAACTTTTGTGCCAGGACTGTTAACTGCCTGGAAAATACATCATCCAGAAATTGCCAGTACTGAAATCTCCAACCTAGTGATAAGATCAATACTTTCTACCGGTATCCAGTCCCTAATTTGACCAGCTGCTATTTCTCCTGATTTTTTAAATATTTTCTCTTGATTAGTGCTTCCATTTTATCAAATAAAGTGAAGTGCTTGAACTTTCATATGGTTTTGGCTGAACTTTTTACTTGACATAGAATCATATTCTTCTCCTTTCTTTTTCCCCACAGATTTCTAACAACTAGTTATTTTCTTTTGAATTTTTCAAAGATGCAATATATTTGTGAATAAGGTGCAGTTTAGTTCAGGATCATCTGAATTCTCTCTTACTTCTTATTAATTCTGCAAATCTACATATTCAACCTCTTATATTAAATGTTTGCTTGGTTTACTCAATAGTGCAGAGATGATACAGGCTGTTCAAATTTATTTGCTTTTTTTGTATTCCTTCATTGGGATATTTTCTTGTATTTGATGTTCCAGAGAACAGAAGACAGAAGAACAGGGAACACGCAGGCTCCAGGCATACACTGTTCATGTGTAAACAATGCATCACATTGTTTCTGCCCATCAATTTACTGTCACGGTCCCTTTCTGTAAATATCTATTTTATTTTTCTCTTGTAATGCTGTCAGTAGGCAGCATCAGAAGAACTCATTCTTCTCAGAGTCCTGTACATTGAGTCAGAGGGATAAATACAACCTGGTAGATCCAAATGTTATCACATTTGTGGTGATCACAGGGGTCTGATGATGAAGGCAGACAAAACTTCTTGCTCTGAAAGATTTACAAATGAAGATTGCTTTCATGTATCATAATGCAATTAGATAAAAACAGAGAATTGAGAATGGTAGCATCATAACACTGACTAATACAAAAGTTATTATACAATGTTTATGAGACTTTTATTTCCGAGAGAGGATCAGACCATATCAAAATATCCACTTAAGATGGATCAAAATTTCATGCATTGGCATTAATTCTTGGTAATGGAGAAGATGAACATCATTGCCAGATGAACTCTGAACGAGAGGCCTCCCATTGGTTTTGCTAATAACTATAACCTCCCTCTGTGCTGATGGTCTCTGGCTTAATGCAGTTCATTACAGAGCAGCAGAAGACTAATTTTTGTGAAGCGTTTGATAGAGCATTTATATTGCCTTTTATACTGCCATCATCATCTCTGTAATTTGGAAGTTGAATATGGGCTAATTGTAAAAAAGCCTTTCTTCTCTCCCAAGAAAACCATACACTAGGTGTGGCAGAGAAACCCCATGTTAAGCATGTGAAGTAGCAGTGGAATTACACATGTACTTGTAACTGTGCACACTACCTCTACTTCTGCCTTTTGGTTGAGTTGAAGTGGAATCACAGAATCACTTAGGTTGGAAAAGAGCTCTAAGATCATCAAGTCTAACCATTAACCCAGCACTCTCAAGCCCATCACTAAACCATGTCCCCAAGGGCCATATCTACACATCCTGTAAATACCTCCAGGGATCAAAACTCAACCACTTCCCTGGGCAGCCTGTTCCAATGTTTGACAAGCCTTTCCACGGAGCAAGTTTTCCTAATATCCAATCTAAGCATCTCCTGGTGCAACTTGAGGCCATTTCCTCTCATCCCATCACTTGTTACCTGGGAGAGGAGACCAAACCTCATCTGGCTACAACCTCCTTTCAGGCAGTCATGGAGACCATAAGGTGGGCCTCCTTTTCTCCAGGCTAAACAACTAAGAGCTCCCTCAGCCACCTCTCCTAAGACCTGTGCTCCAGACCCTTTATCAGCTGGAAGTTAATAGCAGGGGGTCTTTAAACAGTCAGAAAAGGAATTGCAATCAGTAGGAAGTGAAGCAATGGCCGATTCAGGTGGCTCCCCTGTGAAAACATATGTACTAGAGATGTTTTAGACAGAAGTGTCATGAAGGTATAATGGGATTTCAACTTATTGAACCAAGAATACCCTCCCTCCTCACTTTCCTTAAAGCAAAACATCATGCTTTGGAATCACTTGGACTTGGTAAAAGACTAGTAGAATGCTTCTGTAGAAAGTCTGAACAGAAGGTTGTAGCATTTGGGTTTGGCTTTCAAGTCTCTGGATTGGTGAATTTTCCTGTGGGGGATGAGCAAAACACCATCTAAAGAAATCCTCACAGTGTTTTGGTTTCAAAGTCATAATACAGGTCGCTAGTTGCAGTAGATTTTAGGTAACGATGGCAAAACTTCAGCATATCTCTTACAGGCCCTAAACTAACATACATCAATAATAAAATACAGTCTAGAAGTGAGTGAGAAGAAGAAAGAAAACAGTATAAGTAAATTTACTATGCAGGAACATTCACTGAAATCAGTATTACCTGTAATAGAGTAAAGCTTAGGGCAAATTTTAAATGTCACATGGGAAGTTATCACCACAGGCTGTCTTACTAAGGTTTCCCCTTTCCACTCCCCATCCCTTTCCCTTTAACATTACTGCCTGTGCTTTGTAGTTGCTGTTTTACCTTCTGTTTGGTGTAGCTTGAGTGGAACTACTGCTGCCACTTCTCCAACACAGCAGCAATGCTTTTTCTTGTCCTATTCTTTTGTAGAACTGATTCTTCCTTTTAAGTGCATAGTTTCTACTAATGTATTTGATGGCTGCTGCTGGGCTTTTAGCAGAGATACCAATGAGAGTGTTAAAAGAAGTATTACTTTTTTTTTTAAGTTCATGATGAAAAGAACAGTGAAATAAAATGTTATATAAAAAGTGTTATGAAGAAAAAAACATTGTGAGTGTGCAATAGTGTACAGGCTTTCTTCAAGCTCAAGGTGTTTTGTTGCAACCAATATCAGCACCCTGATCTGTGAATCTATAGGTATGTGCAAATTTATGTGTGCTCTAGAAAAGGCTGCTGGATTAGAAAGGATTAATTGGAGCAATACACAATAAATGTCTCTCTTTCATCTTGATCTGTTCTGCTTCTATATTCCTCACTAATGTAGCACTTAGGAATTTAGCCTGATACTGCAGCTACAAATTATTCCAAAACTTTCACTGAATCAAGGAGAAAACTATATCTCTTTCTTCAGCTAATGCCAAAGGTGTATTTGGTGCAGTGGCATTAATTTGATGCTACATTAAGAACTGAATACAGGTTTGTGTATAGTTATTTTTCTGATCTTTACTGTCAATTCTGAGACAAAGTAGGAGTATGAAATGATTGCAAAGGTCCTCTTCTAAAGTCATTTTACTGTGAAACTTCGGGAGGCTGCAGATGGTGTAAGATCCCAGAGACAGTTATGTCTTGCTAGGCAGTTGTACAGTGTCTCTGTAGCTTCCCTTGGACTATAAACAGTATTTATCACTGTTTCCTATCCAGGAGGTAGATAGTATATCAGGGAAGGTGTAAACCCACATGGTAGGATTTCATATCTTCCAAAGCAACAAAATCACTGGAAGACTGAAGGCTGGAGAAACTGAATTGTGAACATTGCCAAAAGTGGCACCATGGTTCAGGCCAGACTCCAAAGTTCAGGCCCAGGGTGGTGACCTGTTGCAGTTGCCTCTTACATACAAACATGTCATTGGGAACCAAACCTACTGAGGTTTCCCTCATGTCACCTTCCCATCCTGTCTTGGCACCAAGACGGGGTTTACAATGTGTGGATGCTCTGGATGCTCTGCTTACCTTGCCAGGTGGAACTTGGGCACTAAGGCAGTTTTGCATCCTGTTTTTTCTCTCCGTGGGATCCCCTTGCCTTGTGTCATTAAGCTGGTTCCAGATGTCAGCTGATGTGCTGTTGAGTCCTGCCTGGGCTATGGCCCAACCAAGTCACCCTACAATCCTCCAGAGCAGCCGTGCTCCTAAACCAGTCAGTACTTTCCTGCATCTGAACTTTATTCCCAGGACTGACTTCACACACTGATTTTTTTCTATTAACAACACTGTCACACAAACTCTGCCTTCATAATTTCTCTGATTCCTTATGGGATAGGCTTTCTTTCTCTCTTTAATGAGTGAAATTCTTTTCAAGATATCATTTATGTCACTGTCTCCAGAGTGGTGAGCTTTGTTTGTTGCCTCAGTCCTGAGGCTCTCATCTGCTTCTTCCAAATAGTACCAGCATCATAAGTCATTCTTTTTCTTGTGTTAGAAAACACATTTCAGAAACAACAGCCAACAGAATTGCCTCAACTCATCATCAGCAAGATGAACTGAACAAACTGTTTCACAGAAAACAAATTTTGCTCATGGTGAAATATCACATCTATCTGGGAAGGTGATATGAGTCTTTTACAACGGTATGAAATCTTATTTGGAGCACCTCCTGACATTTGTAGAGCAAAATTTCCAAATTTCACAGCAAATAACACCACTATCAGAGTCATCCTCATTGCTGCTGTAACATATGAACTTAAGTGCTAGCCAAGGTGAACTGAATTTGCTGTTTGTAAAAAAATAAGACTTAGGAAAATGCACCTTAGAAACAAGCATTCTACTTCAGCAACAGGGCTGCAAGAGCACAGGCAGGCCAGTTGATTACCAGGACATGGCTGCCATTGCAAGGGCTGAGGACATTGGAAATGCCTCTGGCTTTTCAGCTGTTTGCTTGTGACACACCATGACTGTGGCTTTGGGGTTTCACCAGACATGCACAGAACAAGGGACAGAAACACACTGTGGTCCATAAGTGCATTTTCCACAAAACAATCTCTAGCATCAGAATCCTCAACTTTTAGGGTGCTCTGCAAAACAGCTTTAACAAATTGCTGGATATGTGGATATTAAATAACCAGATACTAAAAATCATCCCCTCTGACACATCAGTTGTATGGCCAATGTGGTGTTCCAGTGATCTCATGCCACCCATTTTCCCACAGGCAATAATTACCCCTTTCTCCCACCCCCTGATTTACCAGCTCTTCTTTTTGTCTGCCTTTGCAGCTCAGGTGTTCACTTGCTCTTCCTCACAGAGCATCTTTATCCCCAGACTGACTTTGGTTTCATTTTACTGCTTCTGTTTCAGGTCTGGAGAGGGTCACTGTCCCAGACAGCATCTCCATTTTCACACCTGCAGTAAATGCTGTCTGCAAAACAGCAGAACCTCTCTCTGCAAAACCTCCTCAAATGTGGGCTGAGACCATCACAAACTTGTACGCATGCAGAAGAGTGGAAGACAAAAACTCAAAACCTTGTACTGAGGATAATGAAGCCAAAAAATCACAGTCCTGCAGAAAAACCTCTTAATTGTTTCCCCTCTTACATACAAATCTGTGATTTCCACTCTTGCTCGTCGTGCTGCCAGCAGCCAGCAGGCTGTGCTGAGGGATCAGTTTTCTCCATCGGGAGCACACTGAGACCTGTTTGCAGAAGCTGTGTTTTCCCACCGGCAGTACAAGAACTTGTTTGTCTGCCCAAGGCTGAAAGCAGTTTGCCAAGGAGCGAAAAGGGGGAAGATACAGTTTCCCCATCAAAATAACAGAGCAGTTTGTCACTGTACACTGTATTCTGTGTACTGCCAAGGCTTCTGTTAGACAATTTGAAACATCCCCTAGTGACAGCGAGAATATTTCTTGAGAACAGGAAGATAACACAGGCAGTAGGCACTTTCTTCTAGCAATAAGAAAAAGCCACAATAATACGAAGAATGATGACTGAGCCATTCCAAATTAAGCAGTGATGAAATAGAGTCAGATGCCAGGAATGGAGCCTTTGCCCTCTTCTATTGCCAGTGATCATGCCCAAGCTCACAGGGAATGCCCAAGCTCACAGGAAGCAAGCCCAATAAAGCCCAGCAGGGCTTTTTTAAGCAGACAAAAGACAAACGTTTGAATCATAATGAGCAACTCAATAACTTTATAAAACATTGGAACAGCTCATGTTTTGTACCACCACAAGATGGTGTAAAGCAAAAGCAAGAGCTGAAGAAGAAGCAGACCATGCCAGTGAGGCGAGGTGTTACAGCAGGCATAAGGGTAGACATATGGTGCCCCACTGCCTTTCCTGTCAGCATTCCCACTGCAAGCATGCCAGGAACGATCCTAAAGAAAGATGTCATTGGATGCTTTTTTTGTAGAGTTTTGCTTTCAGGCCCAGAAACCAAAGGTTTGGCTGTGCATTAGGCACTGAAAACAAGAGCACAGGCAGAGATCACATGAAAACTGCTTCCTCAGGTTGTCTTCACAACTCCCTGTCTAGCAGGGGGAAAAAAGAGAAATCATTGCTTGGTGGAAACAAAGGTACACCTTTGTGGGAAGCCAATGCTCTGCTTCTGAAAGGAAAAGGTCCCCCTCTTCCCTCCCACTTACACAGCTCTTCTTCCTTCTGCTTCTGCCTACAGATTCCAGCTGCTTCCCTTCTGAGGACTCTGTCAGATGCTGAACCTCTCCATAAGGCAGTTTTAGTTATCATCACTGTAGATGAGTATCCAGCTTGCTGTGTCTGTTCCCTGCTGCCTGTCTTGGCTGAGCTGACAGAGGTGCCAAATGATGAACTGATCACCCAAGGCAAGCAGTGGGAGCATGTAGGAGGTTGGGGGAAGAGAAGGGACAGAGACAGGGACATTCTTTTTTCAGCTGAGCCCTTAGGACAAGCTCATTTCCTAGGAAACACACCTTGACCATACTGCTACCTGACTGGCTTATCCAGCTAAACTGGAACTCTTTTGATAGAAATCCCAATCTTCTTTTAATTGAAACAGGCTGCTCTGTGAGCAAAAAAAAACCCAGTAATATTCCATACCTGTCACAAGACCAATCTTCCTAAAGGGTACCTACAACAACCAATTAAATAGAGTTAACTAGTTTAAAAGCAGTTTCAAATACTACATTGTGAACTAGTAGAGGGCATTCCTCAGTCAAACCATTCATTGACTCTTCCTGGTTCCAGATTATACAACTTAATAATAATATTAGTCCCTCAGGGAAATTGCTTGTTTAAAGAACCAGCAAAAATTTATTTTATTTCACAGCAGTAAACTGAAAAATCTGCAATGAAAATAAAAAAAAAAAAGGCTGAGCGAAATATTCTCTCATTTCAGTGTTTAATTGACAAGTGCAAACATAAGGCTTTCATTCTGCAAGATGTGTGTATCATTCCATGAAAATCAATTCACACGTGTAGGCAACAAGCAGTAAAAAGGCAGCGCTGAGTGCCAACATTGTGCTGTGAGTTTTAAACCAGTGAAGAAAAAAATAAAAATACTCAGCAGATAAAATACCAAATTTGAATTCCATGTACTTTTGTGGTGCTGCCCTGCCTGATATGCTTGGAAATGTCCCTCTCTACACAGAGCACAGTGGGACAGACACACCCATTCTTCCTTTGGGCCAGTCCTCAGCACTGAAAGCTTGGCACAAGTGCACTGCTATTTGTGTGCACAAATGGCTTTTCACCAGGTGACTTGTTTTGCTAAACACTCGTAAATTAGGTGACTTACATGAATCTTTGCTAGACTAATGCCAGTTTTCGTTCATGTGGGAGTGGGAGACATGTTTTCATATCCTTTTTTTATTTTTAGTTGGGAGAAGATAAAACTGCCATAAGCAACCTCAGGAGGCAGAATAATTTGGGCAGGTCCTAAGGCATCTAGGACACAAGGAGTGGTTCCTAAGCTATGGTATGATGACACAAACTATTTGCCCTACAGAAAGGCCATTCACCTAGATCCTCAAAATGGACCTCATGTGAACCAGATGGGGTGCATAAGCTTTAGATACTGGTAGCTACAATGCTTTCCCAAAGAAATGGATTTTCTGTGTTACAGGCTGAGTCACCTTAAAGTAAATCATTTCCAGATCATACGTCAAGGTTGTTGAGCTATCAGTGAATTACATGCATATTTCATCTTTAACTTGCTGCCATGTTAAAAACCACTCCCTTTGGATTTTTATCAGGAGAAAATAAATTAGGAAAACATTCATTTTTTGCAGAGCAGACAGGTCTTGGAACTTCTCCCATAGCAAATTTCAAGGAATTCAGTACTCTTTTCAACACCTTACAATTTTTTTCAGTGTTGAAATGCTTAGCTTTTGGCAATCTTAGCTCCCATTACCCTATGCAGTGATATGGATTTCAGCACAATCTTAGCTCAGAGCTTTTTTCATTCTATTTTCCTTTTTTTCACCTCAAATTTTGTTTCAGTTCAGAATGAAGACAGTTTTTAAAAAATGCAAGAATGTTGTAGCTTGAAGCAAGCCAAAATGGGATAAATCTTCAAGCATCAAGGAAATGCTCACAGACATCTTAAAATGGCTGCTGCTTTGAAATGCCCTACACAAAACAGGAAATTCCACTTTGGCTCTACTACTGTAAGAAAACCACCTTGGCTTCCTGTTAGCAGAGACATGTCTCATATAAATGAAGTAAGCCCAGGCCCTCATTACCGTTGGTTGCTTTTGTATGACTAAACAAGCAAAACAGAAAAAAAAAGCCCAAAGCCCAAACCCCAACCACAATACATGGAGTTCCTCTCATGGAAGTATGCTTACATGGGTTCTTTTGCTGCTTGAAAAGTTTAAAAATACAGGTTTTCATACTAAATCTGTAATGGACATATAACCTTATGGGCTCACACAGTATACGTAACACACCCATAATTTTTCCAAGTTAGAAATAATTTTAAATTCTGAATTTCCACAGAATTTTAAATCAAATACCACATTTTTTCTTTCCCCTCCCTCCTTGGCTGTCCCAAACCAGCCTTTTCTCTCAATATGAAGATTTCCTCCAAAATTCAAATTATTTGCAAAAAAAGAGAAGTAGCACGTTATTTTTTCCTGTTTATTCCTGGTATCAGTTAGGGTAGTTAATTTCTTCTTCAGTAACTCTTACAGTGCTGTGTTTTGGATTCAGAATGAGAATGGTTTTGATATCACTGATGTTTTGGTTTTTTTGCTAAGCAGTGTTAATTCTAAGTCAAGAATATTTTTCCTTCTCTTGTGCTCTGCCAGTGAGGAAGTACACAAAAACCAAACTGGCAGGGAGCATAGCTGGGACAGGTGACCCGAACTGACCAAAGGGATATTCCACACCACAGAACATCATGCCTGGTATATAAACCAAGGGGGAGTTAGAAAGGAAGGCTGATCTGGATTCAGAAAGAGGGGTCAGGTAGATCAGTGGGTGGTGAGCAATTATACTGTGCATCAATTGTTTGGGTTTCTTTCCTTTTTATTATCATTTTTATTATTTACCATTATTATCGTATTTTACTTTATTTTAAATTCTAAAACCATTCTTGTCTCAGCATACAAGTTCTACTGCAGTTCTCCTCCCCATTACACAGGGATGGGGAAGGAAAAGAGAGAGCAAGCAACTGCATGGTGTTTCATCTCCAGCAGTACTTAAAACCTTGATGAGGTGGAACCATAGTACTGATTGAATCATCAAATCTAGATATAAAAATGATTCACAATTCCCACATGAAATCTCTCCCATCATAGGAAAGGAAATGTGATCCCACCTCATTCTGGTATCTCATGAGATGTACACCACCAGAACAGAAAGATTTGATTTCCAGAAAAGCTGCAGAGACTGTTGAAATCAGATATTTTTACCAGGAATTCCAAAATCTCCATTGCTGGACTTACTGCACCAACTGGCTTTACTGATAGAGGAAAAATTGTGCATGTGCACATATCCATGCACACAATACTTTCTCCTGAAATAGTACATAAAACGTGTCCCTTGAGGCAGATGGTTGAAGACTTCTTGACATTCACACACTAGGGATGCACAGCTCCCTATGCCATGAGTCAATAGTGCAGGTCTTCCAAATCCAGACCAAGAAACACCAGTTACTCCAAGCATCACTGAGCAGAGCACGGACTTGTCCAAATTTCTCCTGTTGAGGTGGCTCCCCGCTGTAGCTGTCAGCTTGTGCATAATTCTGTCTCTGATTATGGCTTTCACGCTGCTGGGCAGCCCCTGATGATAAACCCAGGCAAAAACTGTCACAGTAATTAGCAATGCCAGAAAATTAATCCTGTTTTACTGCAATTTTCACTTCATATTTTCCATGCTTTCCATTTTTTGAGTCTAAGTAGAAGCTGAAGAGAGTGGAGTTAGACTTCCTGCACAGTACTTGCATAAAACCCATACATGTTTTCCTGAACATAGAAATTTGTTAAAATTATAACTGGATTAAAGTAACCCCATTCAAGAATTTTCTGTTCTTTTTTAAGAGATAATACAGCCCATTCTCAGCAGGTCTCCAAAACCTCAATAGTTCAACAATAAGTATCTACTGACCATCTAAAAGAGAGTAATTTAAAAGCAATTTTAGGCTATGTAATCTGTCAGAACCAATAGTAGAGTTTGGGTAGTCCAAGGGCATCTGCTTGTCTCTATATTTGGGAAAGCTGTTTTGTATATGCTTGTACAAGCACAGTGTGAAAAGAGCCAACACAGCATGTACAGGCTTTTCACATGGTGCCTTTCTTTGTATACTGCAAATCTACTTCAGCAAATGGAGTTGACTTGGACTTTGCTCAGATCTGCAAGGCACTGACTTGTCTCGCCCAACTCAACAGGCCACTTAAGCATGTGCTTCTTTTCAACATCTAAGTGAAAATGGTGTTTACGTGCTTTGTTTCATAAGAAACTTGCATGTGTGATAGAAAATGTACATGAAATTTGACCTCCAACATCTATCAATTACTTAGCACCAGGTAGTTAAAAATGAAATGGACCAAGCAGATTAATCCTAATTTTCAGGGTGCCCTCAGCAGTTAATTGGGAATGGTGGAAGAATTATTTAAAAAAAACAAAAACAAAAAGAAGAACAAAAAAAAAGCAACATAAAAATGGGCTCCATTTTTAGGATGCAATTACTCCAAACCAAATTATTAAGCTTGCTTAAATTCAAGTTAGAATTAGTTAAGTCGCCTAGATGAAATCACTGCTCATATAATGATTTCCTGAAAGGAATAACTCTTTAACCATCCAGGGTTTTGTATTTCCTTCCCCATTTAGTCATTTTCATCTATTTCCATTCCTCTATTTTAAAATAAAAGCTGCTGAGTATTAAAAATGTAATATCAACAGCCAAACTAATCACTACACAGGTGGAAAAGACTTCATGTGTTCCCACTAACACCATTACCTTTTGTTTTCTCAATCAAGCTATGATAAAACATAAAATGTATAAAGAGAGATGAATATGGCTGAATCTCTATAGTGTATTTTGCTTTAAAAGATAAATTCTATTGAAAACTAATGGGAAAGAATATCTTTATGAAATAGCAACAGAAGTGCATATTGTCACAGTTCCTGTAGTGGCATTAATTTAAGAATGGTGGGCTAATTCTTGCTTTTCAAAATTTGGGATTCTGCAAAATTCTTTGTACTGCAGATGAGGGGAAAGCAAAAACCCAAAACCTTGTACTGAGGACAATGAAGCCAAAAAATCATGACCCTGCAGCAAAACCTCTTATTTTTTTTTTCCCAAAGGGAAATCTTGAAACTTTCTAGAAAACCTCTTTCAGGCCCCTAAGTTGCACGATTTTCTTCATGTAAAACTCAAAGATAGAAAATCAGAAGAAAAAGTCAAGGCAGATGTCTCATAGTAGTCTCAGCTGCAGAGCCATTACTGTGATCTATAATGCAACACAAAATAAAGAGGCATTTCAAGTCAATCTGTAAGCACTCACATCTGGGTGGGCTTGGTCCACATGTGCCTATTTATATTAGGAAATTCAGCAGATATAAATACATAAATAAAACATCTATACAGTACATAGTCACATTCATATAAGCAATAAAATTACATATATTTACAAAAATATTTGCAGCTTTGTTTTACACTTCCAGGTCCACATTAGGAGTTTAGTTATTTAGCTTCTGGCTTGTGAATGTGATCACTATCCTGAAGTTGGACTCTGGGAAGAACTTGTACCTTATATACTCCCAACTGTCAAAAATAAGAAAGAATGTAATCTTCCAAGGAATTCTGGCAAGTGCATAAGAAAAGTTGAAACTTGTCTCACTGAAGAGTAAATTACATGTTAGCAAAAACTGAGAGACATCGTCATGTAGAAAGACAGTACCTTCTTGGTCTGGACCATAAATAAATTTGAAACTCATAAAACATCAGGCAGAGCCCAAACTGGGTGCCTGGCAGCTGTCTATAGTATCAACTCACACATAATTACTCTTCTATTTGTCTCTGTTTAAACTGGTAGAGTGGTGAAAGTAAATGGATACAGAGATGAAAATGCATACATTGGATTAACTTAGAGGGTAAAAAGGTAGAGTAGACTACATCCTGTTGGTATCAGTTTAGCTTCATTTCAAGGTAAGTTGTATGGTTAAAACAATACCAAGGATCTCATATTTATACAATACATATTACGTAGTTCTGTGTCCTCAGCAGGAGCTGGACACATATAATCTTCTCCAAAAACTGAAAAAAGTTTCTTTGCTGCTTTCTTAAATAGTCTTCTTACATACACAGGCCACGTTCAGGCATGCTTTTTTAACTTGGGGAACTTGCCCTTTTGACATCAAATGAGTTCTGCAAGAGCATTCAAAACTTTAGAGAATGGGTCATTTTTCTTTTGAAGCTCACTTTGCAGAAAACAAACCTCAAGATACAGCAGCTTAAATTGCTTGTACATGAAGATCTGTAGAGAAAAATCTTGCCATGTGCCATTGATCAAATTGCACTTTCAGTCATTGGCTGTGGAGTCATCTCTTGCTCCTCAGTGTTCTCTGTGGACATGTCCTGGACTTCCTGCTGCTGATAAATATCTTGGACTAGCATGATGTTTGTGCTCCTCCACTCTCTGTACTTCACCGCTGTCAACTTTGGGTCCTCTAGCAACTGGTTAATTGTGGCCAAGTCATGTTCCTTACACTAGGAAGAGAACAGGTGGTTATTTCCACAGAAACTGTCAAGACAATTGTCCCTAACAAAAACACTCTGGGAACATAAGACTCATGACACAAGGAGATGGTAAATTTTCCATGATCCTGGCAGCTTGTTCCCATTTTCATCAAAATTATTTCTACAGCAAAAATTTTTCCCAGTTAAAGGAAAGTTATGATTTCATCTAGAGTTTTTTATAGGCTTCTTAACAAAACTTCATGAGAGAAGATTGGTGTGAAAATTACACATTGTTTTGCTGTCTCTCAACAAGACAGTACTTGCATGAAACTAGACACAACAGCATTTATTTCTGTAATTCACAGCAGTTCTAACTTTCTCAAAAAACACATATTCCACATTATAAATGTCTCTTCTCTAGGAGCTGGACTGAACATAATTTTGGAGATAATTTGTGCATTGGCAGTAGAGTGGCTACAGCACACGTGGCCGCCATCTACCATCAGCTACTGCTAATAAAGCTGGTATCTCCTTTTAGGCAAGAGCAGTTCAGACTATATATTGCACCATATTAGGCACCCTGGTTCACTTGTAAGATGTGAGCAGTGACTGATGCAGGGACACTGGGACTCTGTCTCACAGAACTACAGAATGGTTGAGCTTAGAAGAGACCTCATTTGGTCTGAAAATATTCCTCAAACAGAGCCACCCACTGCAGACTGCCTAGGACTGTGTGCGGATGACTCTTGAACATCTCCAAGGATAGAGACTCAACAGCTTCCCTGGACAACCTGTGCTTGGTCAGCCTCACAGTAAAAAAGTGTTTCTTGATATCCAGGGGAAATCTTCTGTGTTTCAGTTTGAACCCATCACTTCTGGTCCCGTCACTGGGCACCACTGAAAATAGCCAGGCTCTGTCTTCATTACACCCTCCTTTCACATACCGATGTTCTTTGATACCCTCACATGCTGTGATATAACAAACCACTTTGCTTTTCCAGCCCCTATTGCCTATCCATGCAGTGGACCACAGGATAGAGCAGCCCCAATTAGCAGGTATAATGTCTCAATGGAGGCACCATGCTGTACTAACAAACCTTTACTATTTTTGCTGGGCTCCCTCCCTTCAGTCTGTGTGTGAAAGCGACGGAATAGTTCTAACCATCTTCTCCTACTACCAGTCATTCTTCACACCCAAGGGCACCCTGTGCCAGTGGCTGCCTTGAGAGCACCTTGAAAGTACTCCCACACATTCATTTCACCTTCTGATAGCAGCAATCAGCTGTTTATACATCCATATCCCACTACTACTCTAATGAACCTTCAACTGCTCCAATCTCTGTGATGCCTTAGCTGCTTTCTAAACCCAAAAGCTTGTTCAATTGTAGTTTATACATGTCCTACCCTCAAGAGTCTTTTAAGAAGACTTCTGGCATTGATGCAGGGATATGTGTACTTAGCTTAAGAGAAGAAGAGAGGAGATAGGGAGGTGGAAGGGAGAGGAGTATTTCTATTGGACAAACTTGTGGCAAAAAGTCATGCCGTGGAATTTCTCCTGTAGCACTAAAACTATTTCCCACATTCATTAAGACTGTGATGCATTTGCACATAGCTTCCCTCTCTTCCGAAGTATTCAAAGTATGTTTTGTTAATGATATATTGTGGCAGCAACATCAGTCTGTTGTTAAATATGTGGAGTCAAAAGTCTAAAATTAAAATTGCATTGAGACTTGCATAAATCACTCCTCAAACTAATAGGGTTTTAATTAAAGCAGAGTACATATGGATCAGAAGCAAAAAACTCCTGATTTTTAAATTTCCAGTCGATAATTTCCAATTATCTTATGTCTCATATTATACATTAAGAAAATTGACTTTAAAAGCACATAATTCCACTGCTGTAAAGAATATGGCACTTTCCCACTGCAGGCACTTGACTTTCAGGCAGGCTAACTTAAACTCTGCTGTGTACAGAGCTCTGTTTGTGGCTATGAGAAAGCATCTGTGCTTTTTTATTTGTCTTATCAATACTCCAGTTTCTTGCTTTGAAGAAAGGAAAAAAAAACCACCATAGAGATCAACACATTTTATATGTTATGAACACTCCAAAACTTATTTTTCCATATTAAATACAAGTGTTAGACAAGCTTAATTTAATTACAACTTAGATAATTCTCCCATGCTAAATCAATGCAGTGTTGTCCTCCTTGCTCATGTCTGACGTTAAGGCTTCCATTCAGCTCCATACTAATGAAAGTGACGGTCCCACAAAATGCAACTCCTTTTTGCATCAATTGGTTCTTAGATTTATTAGCGAGGCTCCTCTCAGGCAAAACCTTGCATAATGTTTCTCTACATATCTTCCTATACTATAAAATAGGCATACTTTTTAAACTAACTTTCTGTTGTGTGGTGGGCTCACTTTGTTACTGATGCAAATGAATACTTGGTCACTGCCATATCACTGAAAACCCTTTGATACTAAGGAGAGACTTCACCAGGTCTCACATGGAGCCAAGAAGAATGCCTCTCTTCCCAATTCCCTTTTCAATTGTACCTTTCAGGAATTTCAATACAAGTGGTGCCAAAGCCAAGCCTCCCCTTGCAACTAATAAACAACTGATTATGCTGTTAGGATAAGTTTTTAGAAGCATAGAACTGCTAAGGTTGGAAAAGACCTCTAACATCATCAAGTCCAACCGTTTTACGTGCATTTCTCCAGCTTACCATGCGTGAAGCCAAATACATCCATTTGAAACAAGATACTCAATTTCTTCTTCTAATGCATATCAAAAGAAACAAGTGAAGCCCCAAGTTTGCATTTATTCTTTCTTCTCTTTACAATATAAATGCTATGGTTAAACTTTTTGTTTCCCTCAACACTATTCAGAAGCAGGCTTTGAAATCCCGTGACACTTGATGCTGGCAAGTAAACCACTTCATAAATCCCCATATTCCAGACAGATTTACCAGCCCTGTCATGGAACATCTCCTGGAGCCCTGCACCCCTCCTGTTCGTGATATATTTCCAACATAAAAGCAGGATGCTTTTGTTATTAAAAATACTTTAGTTACAGGAGGTCTTTACAATAGCTTTGGCACATCCTGTACATTCTCTGATAATCACATAAGGAAAATTTTTTTGGCTCAGGGTCATTTTTATGTTCTTTATCGTCAATGTACTTTGTCTGCTCTTCCTTTTTTAAGGCTCCCCTGTTAAGTGCATTTAGCTGAGCTTGCAAGTTTTCCAGTTAACTAAGAGTTTTCTTTATTAAATTTTCCTAATGGGCTGGAACTTCTGCAAGAAGAGTCCCTCCTGAGCTATTGCCTCTGCTTCCAGTTCAAACTGAACAACATAACACAGATCAGTATTCACAATGAAGCAGAAAAAAATAAATCCAAAAACTTAATAAAATTCTCTGGGGCTTTCAGTAAATATGTAATTAGATTTTGGCTGAAGTCTATACTGCTTCTTTTTTCAGCCAAACTCTTTCTTTCTCTCAAGCTTTTCCTTGGCAAGATCTGCAAACTCACCTTTAACGTACTGTTCAGCATTCGAATTTTGTGGAGTTTCTCATTAATGGAGGGGTTTTTGCTGCGCTTGATAAATGACTTCCTAAGCTCCTTCTTGGTTGACAGTCGACGATCACCAATGGGAGACAGGCTGGCTTGCTCCAATGACTTGTAAAGTCTCTCCATCTCGTCATCATCATCACATTTTTCCTGGTCTGTAAAGAAAAGAATAAATTGGGTATGAGAACATGAATGTGGCAGCAGATAACAGAAATGTTATGTTCAGCCATCAGAAAGCCTCTCAATCAACTCAAAAATAATAGTATTAGAGTTAAAACTAAGGGCAGTTATGGTAATTTCTAGGGTAATAATGCCTATGAGAAAGACATACTTCCAAACTCACATGTTAAGAATCAGGTAATGATCCAAACAGATGTGAGCCTGTATCTCCACTAATTGAGTGCTGTTTTAATGCTCTGGATATTAGAACAACTGTCAGCAACTCTATGTTTGAATGAAACAACTCTGATGGCATCTACACCCGTTTACCCTTCCCTACATGCTATACACAGTGAATTATGCTTCTACAGGGCAAATTCTCTTTGGTGTGCTGATTCATCACCAGGTTTTGGTAATTATTTAAAACAGAGCTTAAAAAAATTGAGCACTAAATGAAACATAGAAACATTTCAGGGGCCCCAAGGGAAGGTCCCTAAGAAAACAGAATAAAGCAAGAACCCTTGGGACATCCAACATCTTGCTCCTTATTTTAACAGACTGCAGCAGAGAATTTGCTTGTAATGCCTCACAACAAAGCCTTGATTATCTCCACCTTAATTATTCTGATGGCTCCCAAGCTGCAGGACCATCTTCCAAGACAGAGAGCACATAAAAGGCAAAGCAAGTAAACAGCTGAGAATAGCATAAAGTAAGATGAAAATTGAAGCAAAGGCATTTCTCAGAATATTACAACTTAAAAATGAACAGACGGAAACTAAAAATGTGCCAGGCATATGTAGGGGCGTTTCAGCAGAAGTCCATTTTTAGCAACAGACTGTGCAACTCACTTCTTATCCTTCAGTCCACACAGTGTCAGTGATCTCTAAAGGAAAATCTTACAGTTATTGCTGTTTTCAGGGCGCTAATGAATCCCTGAAGATCCACTTTGGATAACACTTGGTTTTATATCACTGGGGGTAGTGGTGTTGGTTCTCAGCTGCAGTCCCTCCTCTTCCCATTGAACTGGCTGGGCACTTTTTTCTTTTAAAGTTAAACATTTACTTTTCTTAATCATCTGCAGTCAGCAAATATATCCTGCACAAAAGAACAAGTCCTTTTGCTCACTCATACTACAGCAAAAAGACTTCTGCAATATGTCAGCATGCTTAGGAGGCTGCTTCTTATCTTTTCCATGTTTTACAAAGTACAGCATCCTCCTGCATCTCTGTTCTTTCTAAATATTTAGGTTACAAGAAAGGTTCATGATATGCTGCAAATATTTGCTTTCACTGTGTTGCTGGCCTATTCTTCACTACTGTGTGATTATAAAAAGCCTACTGTAACTTGACAAAAACTAAATATAACTTCCAACATTGGTACATTACTGGGGGAGGAAAAGAAGAACTGTTGTATATTTAACAAGCTGCAGGAAACAGAAAAAAAATGGAAGTGTAAGGCATAATACACGGCAGTAGTATTTCCTGAAAACTGTTGGCACATGCCATGAGGCTCATAATAACCAGTTTCCTGCCTACTTTCTTGGGATGAAGCAGCTGTTTGTTTCATTAGCCAGCTTCTGCACAGGGCTGGCTCAACTCTGCTGTAGACATCACCCATCAGGACTGTGCACAGTAACACTTTGAGAGAGAAATTGATTTTTATCAGCTATCCAAGAAAAACTGTGTAAGGATTAAAAAAGTTGCTTCAATCCTGTCCAACAATTTTTAGATAAAGTCTCCCGAAGGGGACATGAGGTCCCTGCTCCAGACACCTTTTGAGGCTAACTCATGACCTTCCTCAGTGTCCTAAAAGGGTTACATAGCAGCAAGGCTTAGAAAACACTCTCACTGACCACTCTTCTTCCATGCTAAGTATTCTGGTATCTTCCATGCACTTATGGGAAACTGTAAGGAGCACAGTAACACTCAGCACAGAAAAAGATGGAGCCAAAGTCAGAAAAGCCCAAGAGAAGGCTCCCAGATGATGCACTTGCCCAGCAAAGTGTACTCAGCTTCTGCAGTCTTGCAAGACTGCTGCCTGAAACTCCTTTCCTATTTCTTATGCTTCCACCATTCTCATCCTAAAAAGGATTAACCAAGGTCAGGTAATTTCAAAGGGAAAGGAATGTGCCAGATTCTTCACATCAGGTGGATAAAGGAAGTGGCAATAAAGCAACTAAATGGAATTTCAGCAAAATGTTGGAAAACAAGGCTGAGTGGAACTTAGACGTTGTGTAGAGCCAAGTATGAGTTAAATAGCACTTTTTTTTTTTAAATAGTATCTTTGATGAATTTCAACTACAATTAAAAGGGTAACCTAATATTGTTCATTTGCATAGAATAATGTTGCTGTTGATAAAAAATATGTCTGCCAATAAACCTCTATAAACTGAGGCCAGACCAATTACCTATCTGGAATTTTACCTTCAGTGTCCTGAGTACCCCTGACCCAAGTTCAGAAAGAAAAAGCCCACATTTTACAGGCTTGAAGCTTCCACTGAATGCGCTGAATTGATGCTGTAAATATGAAAGGGGGGCAGGTAATGGAGAAAGAACAGAGGCATTATATCTGTCATTCAATTAACAAGCCAAATAAAATAATCTGTGGTAAGAAAATGTATTTATCCTCATTCACACAATGCCTTTCAGTATTTCTTAATGCCACGAAAGTAAACTAAGAAAGCACTACCTGTAATTTGCTTGCCTGTTTTTGCCATGAAACACCTGAGAAAAAATTAAGGTTGGATAACAGAAATAAAGCAATGTGGCTCAAGACTTTAGCAGACCGGAGGTTTTCTCCAGATTCAAACATTCATGGCACATTTTCACAGAACTTGGTACTGCTTGAACCTGGAGTCAGAACACTGACCTGCAGAGGAACAGGTCTCTAACAGAGGCACAGACACTCACCAGTTCTGTACTCTTAGGCTGCAGTGATTTGGATTCTTCTTCTGAGAGAAACATGTGGTGTCTAGACCATGCTACCAAATTCTTACAAAATATTTGCTTTCTATCACAAAGTAAAAATATTTGCAAAAAGCACACAGTATATAATCTCAGGCCCTGGTGTAAAAATGAACAGATTGTCTGTGTCAGACTCACAAAAAAAAAATGTACCTTCCCCACTCTGAGCTTTTTTTTAACCTCTGAAGCTTTATAAGGCTATATTCTGTTGGCAAAAAAATCTTAATAATATGAATAGGTTGGACCCCAGTAGCATTTCTCTGGAGTGATTCTTTCCAGTCAGGTCACACAGCTCACATTAGGTAAATTTAAAGTCACCTCAAATAAAACACAGCAAGTTATCTCTTCCACCAGCCACTCCTCAAGCTAAGCACTTTCTGTCTCAGCCATGCAAGTTAGGAAACTGAAATGCTACTACAGCTCTTTTTTATCTCATCCTATTTTAAAGATAAAATACATTCATTTTTCTCTCAGGACCTACTGAAAGATCAGTGGTAAGAAACAAATGGCCAAAGTGGAAAGATATTACATATTGTGTGGATCTATGATGGTGTACCTGCAATCGGGGAACACGTGCACAGTGCATTTTTTCCTTCCCTTGGCACTACTAGCTATAAGCAATTCTGTTGAGTGATGCCACTGGAAGGACATGTCTTCCTGGGATTCTGCACCATGCCCTTCACTCACAGCCTGCTAAAGCTTCAGAGCACTTCTAGAAAAATTTTGCAGTGTTGTATATTTCCTTTAATTTTGTCAGACTCCACAGTGAGCTAAGTGGAAAAGAACCAGTGCTAACCTGAGGAAAAGGGAAGTTCTGTGCTGAGATAGTTTCACATTCAAGAGAAGGAGACCTTCTAGGTTGGGGTAGTAATAGTATTTCAGGCACAACTGAAAAATTCTGATTTAGGGAAAGTAGATCACATTTCTGAGGCTTGATGCCATTTATCTGTAATTCCCCTCTAACAGGAGGTATCACAGACAAGAACAGCCTCCCAGAGGTTCAACATGTTTATTCTTCACCTCCTCAATTTTCAGCTTCCGCTCTCCTGTCAGCCAACTTGCCACAGGCTGGAGACATTAAGGAATTGAGACTCCCCATCTTGGAGCATCAGCACAGGAGCCTGTCTCAAATCTCAACTTTAATGCTCTTTAGGCCTATGTAAGTGAAATTATCCAGAACTTTCAAAAAGCAGCTGTGAAAAATAAAGTTGATTGTTTCCCAGTGGTAAAGATATAGAAATTGGAAATGTTTGGCAGAAAGAGCATTTTGCACTGAAAACCACCTCCAACAGAATGTGTCTGGCTAAATTTATCTGAAATGTAAATATTTGTTCTCCCATTCTGTAACTGAGATCTCACAGACCCCCAGTTGTGTATTAATCCCAGGGAAAAAAAAACCTCTGCTTCTTCCTCCTGTTCTTGCTACTCTTAAGAGCTTCTTGTAACTTTGCCAGCACCTCTGTTTTTGATTCTGCTAACATTTTTTTATGCCAGTAGAAGAGAACAAGTACACCCAAAGGCCAGGAAGAGCAGAGGAAAAAAGGTCATAAATGATTTTTGCCCTTACCCTATCTACCCCTTAGCCTTTCTCCATAGTGGTAGTAGACTTTTCAATGGGAATATGAAGTCACCTCAGGGAAATCACATTTCCCACATAACTATGGAACAGAAAATATGGGGAAAATTTCAATTAGGTGAGCATAGCTCAGGCAAAGTCCTCACTGGCAATTGCAGAACTAAGGTAGGAAAGATTGGAAGAAAATAATAGGAAAACTATGTTACCACCAACTGTTAGATGCTGTTGTCTGACAGTATAGGGGACTTAGCAGTGAGGGGTAGAATTTTAATCAACTGACTGAACTGGAAACAACATAAATAAGTTTCCCTTTTTCAGAGAGTTCAGAAAACCATAGCACCATAGTTTTCACTGTGATTTCTCAAGCTTTTTTGATGAGAAATAAAATAATTATTCAAGTTGTTTCTCTAAGCAGTTGTTCTCACCATAGGCACACCTCTTGGCTAGTCTCAGCCATGATCTAGCTATTTTCTATAACTTTTGTAGAAGCAACAAAGGGGCCAGAGCACATCAGAGGATCTGTTCTGGCTATTACTGGCACAGGCTGACTCCAGAGAGGAAGAGGATGTCAGTTCTGAGAACAGAAGGAATTGAATGAATCCAGCACTTATTTAAGCAACTCCTTCCCACAAAACCAACCCAGATAAAATCCAAGCAGTATTTGAAAAGCTATCTAGGTTTGAAAATATCAGCACACACCAAATCTTCCCCAGCTACTGTGAGCTAAAGTAAAATAAACCAGAAGTGGTGAAATAAGAATGCCTTGCCAAGATGCATTAACGTCATATGATCATGAAACCCTCAGAAAATGCAAGGAAGAAGAATCTTCCTGCTATAGTAGTAGATTCCTAAATAAATAGAAACACACATTCCTATTTTCTTGTATAACCTCTCAGTTCCTGTGGCTTTCTTTTACTGTTATGGTTTTTGATCATAATGGTGGTGGGTCACAGTCTTGTTCCAGTGGTTGCCAGAAGAAATACAAAGGATGGAGTTTGGCTGGACGGTGTGTCTAGCCTTCCTGGAGGGGGCAAGGCCAGCTTCTGGATACAGCACATGTAGTCAGACAGCTGTTTGTATTCTCAGCTGTTTCTTCTTTACCTGGCAGTTTCTTTGCATCACAGCTTAGAATTCTTTGTCACTGTGCATGCAGCAAGCTGCATCACCAAAGTCTTAAATATTCCCTAAACTAAATGGATGCATAATGTTGATCTCCTTTCAAAAGAGAAAACTGATAAACTCCCCTTCTTTGTATCTTTGTGTCACTCTCTGGCATGTAACATCTCCCCAGTAACTGGTGCAGAGAATTAATCCTGAGAATGTTCATAACACCACAAAGAGTGGTTGGAAAGATTGTTTAAAATATCATGTTACGGCTCCTTGCATCAGTTGCTTAGCAAAGTTCATTAAATAATTTCTGTTGAAAAAATAATCCGTTATCATTTAGTTGAATCTGTAGCTTTTGTTATAGAGATTCATCCATTTATTTCTGAAAAGTATTTCTTTCATTGTTTAACTCATCACTAAGGTTTCTTCACTGTTTTTGTACTTTTTCATGATAAGCTCTTCCCACAAAACCACAGCTACTCTTTCTTCCTTCCAGGTACCAACTTTTCTCACGTTGGTCTCCATTTCTAGACTTTGCCCAGCAAAGTGCTCTTCAGTCCTGGAAAATTTTCTCCTCAACTCTAGGCTCTTACCAACAACAATAAAAAACTCATGTGATTTTACCATGAAGAATGCGGCCAGAAAACAAAGTGGCAGGGTTTTTTTATCCTCACCAGTAGGAGGGAGCACAGACACACCCGTAGGTTCTGTGGGGAACTGGGATCAAAGACTATCAGAGAACATAGCTGTTCTGATGACAGCAGGGCCATCTTTACACACAGGGAACATGTGCTTTCAGGATAAATGCTCACAAAAGACAGACTTGTCTCCTCCTGCATGCAGTCTCATGACTCTGAAACATGTCAGAAATGCACTTACTCAGAAGTACTGTAAAGCAAGTAATACCAACTGCACTGAGGTGTGCCTTCTTGTTTTGCATCAGGTAACAAGGGTGTTCTTACCAGTAACTGTAAATCAGGAGAATTTGCAGCTAGATTTTACTCAGCAATTTGAATTCATCTCACAGTATTCATGCACATCCTTATCAACTAGCTGGAGAGGGAAATTCTCGGAGCATAAGCCAGAGAACCAGAATTGCATCTTTTTTGATAACTTTCATTTGGAACTGAATTGTTATTTTACATTAATCCTTCTTTTCCTACCTTATTCTCAAACTGAAGTACCTTGATCTCCTTGCATATTATTTCTTTAATATTTTCAGTGACCTTTGCAGGGGAGAGCCCTACACAGCAGCACTCTCCACACCCAGCCCATAATATGCAGACTGATAAAGGAAAGACAAACCTGTGTATGGTGTATGTTTTACTTGGTCAACAGTGGGTTATGATGTAGACAATAACTAGTGAGGTTATACAGTTTCCATAGTGACTGTCTTGGTGAAATTATCTATTTCTGGAATTCTGTCAGTGATCACTGTGGTTAGGATGGAAGCGTTCTGTGTCTGCCACCAGGGTTGCCCATCAACTAAGCAGTGATCAACAGAAGAATTAATTTCTCCAGGGATAATCTTATCAAAATTAAACCACCTTGAACATAGCAGAAATATACCAAAATGTGCCTTGCTTTACATTTTAATCCCATTTTTATTGGTTACCGTGACTGAGCCTATCAAATACACTTTAAGTGATTATGAATGTGTCATGCTAATTCTAGGGCCATCCATAAAAGTGTTTATCCCCCTTACATTATGATGGAAAGGAGTAAACTACACGTTATTGCAGGATTTCTGATAATATCAGAGTAACGTATTCTAAGCAAAAGTTTGGATTTCTGAAGAGCAACCACTTAATCTTTGTCAACAGGATCTATAATCCCCTATGCCATTTATGACCTACATTCCAACAATCCACTTGAATGTCCCTAGTAATGTTTTCCAAAGACATGACTTTGTCAAATTTAACCCAGAAGGTAAAATTACAGTAGAAAATGTATTTAATACGTCTTTGTGACATTTTTTTAGGGACTCCGTTTCTGCCAGCCCCAGCCTTTTCACAACTTGCAAAGCCAGAATTAGGGGAATTAGATTCCACAGTAACTCAAAGCACAGCACTCTTTTCCAATACATGGAAACAGCACATATGCTCACTCTGGATTTTAATTCATTCTGATCTTCATTGCTGCAGAATTTTCTAGCAGAGAAGCCTAGAAAATGGATAATGAAGGTGAGCATAAAATACTGAGTTAATTTTCACTTTTGATGAAAACTGTACTTTGCTATATGTCCTTTTTTTTTGTAAAATCAGAAAAAGGTATGACAACATAAAGGGGTGCCAACTTTCTAAGTGCTGATATTTGTAAAACAACAGGGGGGCTGACAAAGTAACTAACGTGCCTTGTAGTATCATCTTTCAGTGTCAAGTTCACCTACAGAGAACTACCCTGAGTTCCCAACAACTCCAGTGCTGTTTCTTTCCCCCCTTGCATTACCTTCAGCCTAAGCCCTCAGATGCACCTTTGTTTTGCATTGTGCCAAGACAACCCTTCTCTTTCAGCAACAAAGCTGAGAGCACTTCAAATCTTTACAAGGATTTGGAATCATGGGAAGAATTGAGGCACAAAAATGCTGTTGTTCCCTTATGTATCACCCCTCTAGGCAGAATAATTGTATGCCAGGAGCAACTCTTAGGCTTCAACTGCTTTTAATTCAGAAAGAAGCAGCTTTGCTCAAAAGGCAGTAGATATTTCCTCGCTACACAGGAGAGTTACGAACAGTAACAATGACCAAATTCTGGAACATTTTCAATTAGCAGTACATTCCAGTAGGAGGATACTGTGCAGATACCCATTTGCTTAAACAAAATCCAGTCTTAATAGACTTTCTGATTCAGAATTTCAGTTGTTTTCTCTTGATTACAATGAAGCTTAATGAAGTAGTTAGGGAGAATGTACTTCAAGTAAATGAAACAGCATATATTTGTAAAATTGAACTGACTTAACCCCACGTTCACCATTTCCTACATGTTCCATTTTGGTTAGGGTGTCCATTCTGTGACAAACTTTGTTAATATTTTGACTCAATTGTATCTAATAAAAGACATCTGCATTGAATTAAAGACTGTTAATAAAATTATGTCTATGCTAGATTTGTATACAGAGGTTATGGCCTATATATATATATGATCCATATTACATCTATATATAGATACAATTTGAGAAAAGTTGTAAAGGTCTCTACCAACCAGATGCTAGGTTATATATTTAATGTGCAAAAAATTAAATGTTATACATGATGTGCCACTGGAAAACTCTTCAGTGAACAATATAGAGGAAGGAAGGGGAAAGGAAGTTAAGGAAGCCTGTAACTCTCGTATGGCTCTGCAGCAAAAATCTCCTCTCTCATTAGCTCACCTTTGGCTAGTGATCGTTGTCCTGTTACATCTGGCACAGCTAGACAATGTGGATCTGCACTTAAGTAAGAGGTTTGGGATCCACCATTGGGTTCGGAAGGCCGGACTTCCTGGCTTTCTGCTGCGTCTCCACAGACCACTTCTGGAGGCTCATCAGAATGAATCTGTACACAGAATGTTAAAGGCTGATCACCCTCTTCTGTGGCAGAGCTGTTCACCAGGTCAAGCCAGGACTGCCTCTCAGAATAAAGCACTTTGGATGCCAAGGAAGACGATGATTCTTGGGAGTTCAAAGTGCTTTCAGGAGAGGAGAGAGAACAAGACGCCTCACTTGACAGAGTTGAGGTGAATGATGACTTCTGCTGATCCTGCTTTCCAGAAACAAAAGGAGAGGGGGAGGAGGGGAGGGGAAGAAAAAAGAAAAATTATCTACAAGTTACTCCTGTTTCTAGGTTCTACATGATATATAGATATGCAGCTGAAATGTTAATGACCAAATATTGATGTAATCTGATTACATATACGTCCAAACAAGCCTAGAGTGTGGCAATCAATCTCCTACAGAGCAGTAACTTCAGAAACCAAGCCACAAGGAAGCCAAGGCAAAAGAGGTATTAACCTGATAATGCCTAGAAACAAAGACCAAGGAAAACTATTATGCTGAATGTAGCTTTCTGTGCTAGGTCTCACACTCACATTCTTTCTTTGTCTTCACTTTACTGGCCTAATCAAGAGTGCAGAAGAGAAACCCCAAATTAGCCATTGAACATGAAGTTGTCTTGAAGCACTCAACAGCTCCACCAATGCAATAACCAGAGACAGACAGAAGGGGTCCCAAGCACTGAAGTACAGTACAGAAGTATTTTTCCTAGTCTAATCAAGGGATAATCATTCACCAGGGCAAGAAGGTTTAGCAGAACTATCAGAAGTTGTGATGAGATCATCATGATATGAAAGCCAGATTTCTTGCTACTGCAGAAATTTACTCTTTCTGCAAATCATCTCCTACTGGCAAATACCAGTATCAGAATACCAGACTCGATGGACCACAATTCTGGCAAGTTTCTGTCCTCAATATTTATGTAGACTAGATCTGTGTAAGGATTAAAACAGGTGATAACTATACTGAAAATATTGAAACTTACTGAGAAGGTGTTGCTAGGGAAACCTGGAAACACAGTAAAGGGGCTAGCCTGGAGTATCTATTTATAACCCAGTAAACCAGAAACAAGTTTTATTCAATAAACCAAACCAAGAGTAACAATTTTTTAATTATGATTTATTAACTTCTGTAGTTCGGTGTTGTATACTGTATTTATACTACTTCCTTTTTATATTAAAAACAGCGAAGTTTTCCTGTACTTCTAACACAGCTGCATCATGTAACAAGCAGCCAATTCAGAAGATGAAGAGGACCAATATCAGACTGTGGGTATTATTTGTTTATAGCAGCTTCTTCACTTGTGTAAATTTTCAATGCCATTCATCAAATCATATAATTGTCAAGGTTGGAAGAGACCCTCAAGATCATCCAGTCCAGCCATCCTCCCAACACTACCACTGCAACCCCTAAACCACATCATCCAGTGCTGGATTCGGACATCTCTTTAACACTTCCAGGGATGGTGACTTCATTGCCTCCTTGAGTAACCTACTCCAACCCTGGACCACCCTGAGTGAAAAAATTTTGTCTAATATCTAATCTGAATCTCCCCTGTCCCAGCTTAAGGCCATTTCCTCCAGTCCTCTCACTGCAGGCAAGGCCCCCACCTGGCTACAACCTCTTTTCAGGGAGTTGTAGAGAGAAATGAGGTCTCCCCTAAGCCTCCTCTTCTCAAGACAGAACAAACCCAGCTCTCTCAGCCATTCCTCATAAGACCTGGTCTCTAGTCCTTTCATGATTCCTCTAGGACTGTTCCAAACATTGCAGGACCCAGACATTTATATTCCTCTATGAAAAGTACAGTGCTGTGTTTCAGGTGTGTTTCTGTTTCTAAAATAGAAGCCTTCACATATGCATCCTCAAGCAAAGGACAACGAGATGCTGCAGTAAACTATGAGTGCTAAAACAGCCCCTGGGATCACAGATGATATGAAGCATTTCATCTAAGAGCTCCTATCACAAAGACAAATAGTTGAAGCATGTATAAAAGCAAGCAGAACAACTGAACAGTAAAAGCTCTTGCCCACATGTTGTACATGATCTAATTTCAATTGTTCAAAGCTAGAAAAGGAAGGTATTAGATCTCACTTCTAATTTTCTGGCATTTTTCCATGCAAAAAAAAAGGTGCTATTGAAATGAAGACTGTGCCTCACTCAGGGAAATATATTTTTGTTTTCATTTTCATTGTGTGTTAATTAAAAATATGGGTGAGATAAATATGACTGCCAGAAGGTGTTTCTTTTTCTCTGCATATGTGCTGTGCTTTGTTTTTTCTTTAGCATGTCAAATGCTTACCTAACTTATTTGAGTGACTCCTTTGGAAGTTTTGCAGTCATCCACATGATAATAAATTTCAATCTGGGGATATTTTAAAAAACAGATCATAAGGATTTCACTGGAGATTAATAAGTCTCAAGATATTTTTTAGTGAAATATGATGACCATGAAACTCTTCAACTGCTTTTTTGGCCACTACTGCAATCTATTGTCTTAACATATCTGCTGATTTTTGAACTGTAAATCCATTCACACATGGACAAATTAATGCAGGTGGTCAGTTTAACTTCTGTCCTGCAGATGTTATAATTTAATTGTTCCTCACCAGATTTTTTCCTCCACAGTAACCAAATCCATGCATACACATGGAACCTCATGACCACTACTTTATTCTTCTGCAAATTTCAAAATGGTTTGAGTCAGCAGAGAATAGAACATCAAGTACAAGCTTTGTGCTAGAAGTACAGCAAAGTGTTTGCTGCTCTAACATGTAACAGAGCCTACACCTGGGTGTCTATTAGTTTTCAGACTAATAGTTTTGGTTTGGAGTCGATGTCAAGAAGTTTGGAGGCCTTTCTGCTTAAAATAATGAAAAAAGTTAACCTCAGTCAATGCCTGTGGCATTCTTGACAGTGAGCTGAGTTGCCAGGATAAGTATCACTTCCAGCAGCCATTTGAGAAAATTGAAGCAGGCCAAATGCTGTACCCACAGAATATGAAGCCAAATCCACCACATTTTTGAGACTTCACAGCTTGGTTCAAGAGCTCTGCAACCTAATAAACAGGCAGAGAGCAGTGTTTAAACAGCCTTCCCTGAGACAAACACAGGCTCCAAACATAGAACTGAGTTTCTAGTAGAAGCTGCACTTTCCCAATCCTTCCAGTGTTTTTCTTGTTTCAGCACTTGTCCAGAAGTGAAAAGGGTAATAAATACAGTATTTATAGAAGACTCTGACTTGCAGTCAAACAGAGCTGTTCCTACTCACTATGTAAGCAAGCTGAGAACAAGGCAGACCCACAGCAAATGGAGCTTATTCCAGTGGCCAGATCTGGGGTGAAAAGATGACACCTTTGCTCAGGAGACACTTACCTTTGTCCACAGGGGAAGAGATTTTAAGGGATAAGAAGAAGGGAAATCAGCTGTTAAAGGTACAGGCTGAAGGCAAGATGATCTTTAAGGGAAAGCTTGAGAAAACAGGATCCCTCAGCATCAGCATCTGCACCACTGCCTGCCTCCTGCATGTTCCCTGCCAAAATGCGGAGGCCAGCACTCAAGAGGAGTATATGGGAAGGAGACAACCGGAGATCGCCGCTGCAGCAACAGACCAACAACCAGCAGGAAACCAGAAAAACAGAAAACTAAAAACAGCACCTGTTTAAAACTCATCATCTGGAAAAATGCAAGCATTCACTCAGAGGTGAGCAGACGGAAAAGACATCTACAGCCTCCTAAAGGCAAGCCACTGAGGTATAAAATTCAAGACACTCCATTAACTGACCCATGGCCCAGAATAACCATGGGAGACATATTGCCAAAGTTCCTTTCTCTGATATTTATAGCCACTCAGTCACATTTAACTTCCAGCTAACACAGGCAATAAAGAATCACATTCTACAGCAGTGAACATCTCACACCCCCGAGTGCCAGGCGGATTGCTCTGGTGATAAATGTTACACGTTTCAGGAGAGGAAATGAAGACTGACTTATCTGGCTGAAAATGAGGGGGGCAAGTGGGTGACAGTGTGACATGTGCTCCCCGCTTTATGTGAGCTAATTAGAGATTGCCAGAGAGGCATCCCCAAGCATGACATCTCCTTTTACTAATGCCTGTGACTGCACAAGCTTCTCTAGCTCATCTGTATATTTCAGATTTGCTCCTGCGTCGCTGTTCCTTTGTTCATCCCAGCTCCTGGATGTTATTTTGGCGTGCCACAGAGGAACTTGTACCACAGCAGTAACTTCCTTTCCATGAGATGCAATGAGAATATTTAGTACTAAGTATAATACTGCACACCTCTCAATGTTAAGTTTCAGCTAGTGAAGGGAAAAGCTTGAATCAGGATTCTTTATTTCATCTGCATTACCAGCCCAAAACAGATCACTGATTTCTAAACACAGAATTAAGTACATTTGACTTTCTCTTTAATGGAAAAATTTTTAAAAATTAAAAATGTGGTGACAAAAAGACTCTCACAAGGCTGCTCTGTAGTCTCCAAAACATGATATGAACAATCTGTTTACTCCAGAATTGCAGCCAAAGCCCCAATGCCTGTTGCTAGCTCCAGGAAAACTTACCGGTTACAGAGATTATGGGATTACTTCTGCTACTTGAAACAGCTCTCCCTGACTTCTACTATAAATGAAACTTTTCTTTTAAAGGTTGCAAAGAGGAAAAAATCCACCCCAAACCTACTAGGGAAGCTACCTATCATGGCAAAATAACAAGTTTTCCTTTTTTACTTTAAAAAAAAAAAGGAACAATTAAAAAAATTAAAGGAAATTTTAAAAAATCCATATAAAGCGCATGTAAGAGCAATCAGATCACTGGGAAAAGCAATGATACAGAAACAAGATTAATAGGGCAAGAAGTTGATAATAATTAGGTAAGTCAATTTGATTAGACTCATGAGGGTGCATAGTGCTTATTTTAATTTATGAAATGAAGTGAGACAGGAAGGAATATTCTAGGATAATATGCGACATAGATTTTGGAAGAATGCCTATATTCTTTTTTCATAGTCTATTTTTCAGAGGTAGATTTTATCTCTGTATGAAGAGGCCTCTTTCCCTTCACTGACACAAAAGCAGCTTCAAATTCAGCAGTCCTAGAGGCAGCTCACTCAAATAAATACAAAGCTGTAGGATGATGCTACCAGGGTCACAAAAAGAGAGAGGTTTCAGGATGAATCAAGAAAAAGAAAAAAGATAATAACATGAAAAATCAGCTCATAGCAGTGTGTTAAAGAAAAGACACAGTGTGTGTATGAGGCAGGACGACACCTTCCTTTATCCAGCAAGATAAATAAGAAGGAGCTGATCTTTTACAGTGCAGAGCTCCCTGTGGTGCAGGATGTGATAACTGTGTGCCCTGCCATGGGGCTGGCAGTCAGTGCACGCACATTTCACAGGAACGCAGGGTGGACATTTCCAGACACTGTTTTAGGTTATTCCTAGAGGTCCACCACCTCAAGAGAGTTTTGTTTCAACCCACTTGCAAGAAGAAACAGGGTAATTAGTGGAGCACTTACCGAAGGAGGAGGCGGTGTCTGCACTGTGTAGGGTGGAGGTGGCGTGTCTGTTATTTCTGGATCGTCATGTTCGCTTTCACTGTAGCATTCTGAGGTAGACATGGAAAATGGGCAAAAATAGTTAGACCTACATATTATTCCTTGCAGCACTGTGGCAACCAAAGATCACCAAATAGGGTGTTCTGGACTTAGGACCATGCTTTAACGAGTCAGTGTCTCCTAACCCACTTGTGGTAATGCTACACTACTTCATGGCAACCTTTCTTTCTTTTTTTTTTCCTTTGTTTTTTTAGTAGAAAAAGTAGTTGTGCTTTTGCTATGACAGGAAACACTGGGCACATTGCTCTAGGTAGCTTCACCAGTAGGTTTGGGGTGGGTTTTTTTCTCTCTTTGCAGCCTTTAAAAGAAAATTTTCATTTGTAGTAGAAGTCAGGGAGAGTTGTTGCAAGTAGTAGAGGCAATCCCTTAATCTCTGTAACCAGTAAGTTTTCCTGGAGCTATCAACAGGCACTGGGGCTTTGGTTGCAATTCTGGAGTAAGCAAATTGTTCATATCATGTTTTGGAGACTACAGAGCAGCCTTGAGAGAGTCTTTTGTCACACATGGTAACTCATATAGACACATATACATGGCTGTACATATGAAGAGGTAATACCAAAAGCAAACACAGTACTCTAGGACTACCCTACTTGTCTCTCTTTTTTTTTTTTTTAACAAAAACAAACTCATAAGAGCCTCAATATCTCTTGGCATGTGACAGAGGCACTCATGCTGCTATTTCTTCCAACTATCTTTGCAGCAGGCAAAAACATTTCCCACAAATTAGTTTAAAGGTGGATTAAATGAAGTGATAATCATTGATAAAAATTAGACCCAGAAAAAGGGAGGCAGGATGTTGTTGGTTCTTATGCCCAGGATCTGGCAATAGTAAACATTGGACAATACCATAGAATCATAGAATAGTTTGGTGAGGGGAATAAAGTTGTAAGAGAGAAGAATTATGTGCGCAAGAGAGAATTTTCTAACATGTTAACAAAGAGAAACTTAAACAGGTTCATTACTTTTTCTCCCTGCACTCTTAGCAGAACCACAGGGGTTTTGAGTAGCATAGATGCTATTCTGTTTACTGGAAATATATGCTGGCACATCTAAGCATAAAGAACTGAGACTGGCTGCAATAAGGCCTATATCAAAATCTGAGACTCTATTAATGCCTTTTTGAGTAACTCTTATAAAAAGTTTATTGTTTCCACAGCTCCCCTTTTAGGCACACAGAACTGAAAAAGAATCAACAGCTGTTTCTGATACTCTAAACAGGCAAATGGCGGGGGGGGGAGGGTGTTAAAATGCACAGAAACTACCTTAATACACAAGAAATGCCATAATTCTGAAGAATTATGGTGTGTGATACAGAGAGGAAGAACTGGTCAGTAGGAACAGAAGTATTGTGGGGAGTGACAGTGTTTTTAGGAAACATAGCAACATTTCTGTAAGGGCATGTCTACCCAGGCACCACTGGATGCTGCACCCATACTGAAGGCAGCTGCTGGATCGCCTGAGACAAAACATGCATGAAAAGTCAAGGAGGTGTTTGACATCAGAATCAGGAGGCCTTTTTCTGAGAGGGAGATGGGTGACAATCTTTAAAAGTTGAAAAGTACTGGCTCTGTTACGCTATTGCAAGGTTATTAGACAAGCTGCTTCAGAGGTTATTGAGTGGATTATTTTATATCTTTTGAACTTTTTTTTTTTAAATAAGAATGGTGGAATTGCTCATTTTTTATTGCTTCATAATTCTTGATTTAGCCAATACAACCACTATCCGATTTTTTGAGGCTTAAAAAAATTGGTCTAATGTATAAAATTTTGGCCATAGACCACGATTTTGAATTTTGTGAAAAAGCAGAAGGGATGCACAGAGGAACACTTCATTGCTTAGGCAAAACACCTATAATAGTTTAGGCAAAACACTTATCACCTAAGTGTTCATACTAATGCAAGTGCCAGTTTCTTCTTCATAATGACAGCTCCTTCACAGGCTCAGCACTTCTGAACAGGGCACTGGGTACCAAAACTCTAAAAATGGAGACTTAAAAGCCCAGATGATAACACATATTCCTCAGGTCAGAGTCCATTCCTGGTTTGGTAACATAGTATTACCCAGAGCACTTTGCATTCTAAACCAGCTCCTCTGCCCAGATTTGTGATTTGAGTGCAGGTATCCTCCTATCAAAGAGTTACATTAGGTCACTGTTCAAATTAAGACAATAAATAAATTACTTGGGAACTTTTAAAGTTTCTTATTACAAAATGAACTCAGGCTCGCCTCTAAAACAAATTGTAGGCTCCAGAATAGCAGTACCACCCCCCTCATCCCCCAACACTGTGGTTGTTGAAACCCCCAGGACTGGAGGACACAGTAGGGATGGGTTGGCAGAGCACAAGATTCCAGGCCTGCAAGGTGCCATGCTGTGACACAGCTCCTGCAATTTAACTCACCAGCTCAAAACCCAGAGCAGCACAGCTGCTTGGTAGGCTTAGCAAGCCAGCAAACTGGCACAAAGTAGTTACACACCTCTTACAAGATCACCTAGTGTCTCTCACTCACACTGTTTCTCGCCATTTTTTCTTTTCCTGTGATTCTCTGTACCGTGACAATGTGGTTTCTCTGAGCTCAGACAGAGCTCAGTAGACAGACCCAAGAAGACAGTTTAAAAGAAAGAAAACAGCTGACAAAAATTTGGCCAAACAAAAAGTGAAGAACGCAATGTAGTTACACACTGAAACACTGAAGGAACATACCTTCCTCGTTCTTCCCGTTTGGTGCCTGAGGGTCTACAGCCATTCCCAGCTTACTCAGCCACCTGTGTTTGAAACAAAGGCAACACACAGTCAGGGACACTCACACGCACCTCAGAGTTTTGCTCCTTTCAGTTGTGTTCTACATCACCACATCTGTTTTCATTAGCCTTAATACTAAATGTCAAAGTTCCTATTTCTTAGATCATCTTCTAGAAAGGTACCAGTCACCTCTATATTAATATTCCCTGTAGTGAACAGGTTTATTTTCCTGGGACGTATTCTTTCCCTGATACTGAAAACAGGTACTACTGATGACCCAGCAGTCGCATTTGCGGAAGCTAAAGAAAAGGTCTCTGTGCTATAGCACCATGTCAGTGATTTACTCCAGCTGTTGAGGTGTCATCTTTCACCTGAGATGGAGCAAAAGGCATGGGAGCCATAGAAGATGGCACCAGCTGCCCTGGCCAGAACTCTTGCAGCACAATCTGCGCCACTTGAAACCAAACTTTTTGATCATAACACACCACGTTCTTCAACTTGCTATGTACTTTTGGTTTCAGTAGTTCTCACTTCCTGTGTTGTTTTAAGCTATTAACAGAGGGTTTTTTCAATTATCTTCCCAGGTGGCTGCATTTTTCCACTGCTAGAAACATTCCCTAGTTATACATTTTTTATATTATGTTCATCTGTAGGTTATTCAGATCTGTCGAGATTTTAAGTAACTAACAACTGAAAAAGCTCAAGCTTTCAAGATTAAAACTCGAGGCATATATACAGAAAGTACGAACGGTGGGAATTGGTTACTGGAAAAAAACATTTTGTTTGATTTTGGTTCTACTAAAGCATTAGGAAATTTTCCGATAAGATCAGTGTCAAAGTAACTGCACTTTTATACTGCAGTATAAACAACAGAGCCACAAACAATTCAGAAAAACAAAGTGTCACACCCTTCAGAGCAGTCCATTGACTCTTTTCTGACAGCTAATCCTAACAGGACAATTTTTTAAATGAAAGCCGACCTCAACAAGGAAAAGGTTTGCTAAAAAATTCTAGGGCTTCATTAATGACTCGGACAGACGAGTCACTAATAGCTATTTACAACTGGCCAGCTAAATGCATGCAGCTAGTCAGTATGTCTTTACTTTTCATGTATGCATGGCAATAGCAAATACATGATAAATTAATGAAACAAATGACTGTGTTAATAAATCCACTGTTGATTTAATAGAGATATATGTACAGGTATACACATATATAGATATATGCATGAAGAGTTACAAAAGGTCATGATCCATCAAGCATTTATGCACACCAGGAACTCGACACACACAAATGCTCCAGTGAGTTCAGTGGAACCATTCACACGTGCATTTGCAGGACTGGAGCCAAGAGAACAGATGTCTTTTAGTCTGTTTCGACATATGCGTGAGTATGCGTGTACTTTATGTATTAAATGCATGCATTTTATACTTTGCCAAGGAAAACATCATCAGTTGCAACAGTGGAGAGTTCGTATAGCACAGTGCAGACTGCTCTGACACTAGGCTACCTAGCTTTAAGCCAAAATGAAATTTACTCAGGAAGTGGAGCTTGAACGAAATCTTTCCAGGAGCATAGGAGCTAAGACACCTGCATAGATTTCAATCACTCACTCACGGGAGACTAAACATTTCTCACATGAGAATTTACAGCTGGGCTCCAAACTGGCTGTTAGCACTTACTAATATCTTCCATTAGCTCTAATTTCCCTTCTCCCTACATATTTCCATCTCTTTTGTCTTAACCAGGGTTACCCTCTCTGCAGAAATATTCCTCTCCAGCAGTCCCTCATTCACAGTCATCCTCATCCTGTCTGCCTCAGGAATTTGTCACTCCATTCAGGAGCTCTGGTAGGAAATGCAGGGACACAGAAATGGATGGTTATCTCCCCACCAGAATGCTCCATGATGCTCCAAATTGCAAAGAGCAACAGATTTTTTTCATCTATATGTACTTGTAGGCATCTGTAGAGCACAGATTTACTAATACATATCTATGCACATAGACCATGTAATATTGTACATTTCTGTATCTATAAACCTTTCAAAGGTCACACACATTCTTTCAACCTCTCTGTTCTTCTACTGTGGTAAATATGTGTGAGGTCTCCCATTTATAGAGGGAATGAGTAGTCAATGCCCTGTGAAAAATCTCACAAAGATCACCAGTAGAGCCATGATTAATATCCTGACCTGGCTGTCATAGGAGATTTCCTCCCATTTAAATTGTGCTGCTTTGTACCCAGTATTTGGCCATTTAATATAATAGCATACAGAACAGACTGCAATCTGAAGTAAAAAGGGCAAAGGAAGATATGAGATATATCTAAATCAGCCAAAACTGGATCAGTAGAAAATAATATCTTTCTGATAACTCAATGGTTTCTAAAATGGCAGCATTCATATCCATTTTTAGTACTTCCATTGAAAACTATCTGGTTGTTGCTCTTCTGGACATTTGTGGAAAGAAAATTTCTGAGCTGTCCTGAGGATCGTTCAACTACAGCATACTTTGATGCTGAAGTTAATGCTTATTTGCATTAAAGAAATAGCCCTTCCTATCCCTCTAACCCTCCTTGTTAGCTGACATGATACTCTGAGATCAGAAACTTATAATCTAATCCTAGATAACTTCTGGGTCAAAACTATACTGAGCTTTTCCCTCTCTTTCCTTTCTCCCCTCACTTTTCCCAAGGTGATGTACTTGCTATCAAATCTTAGCACCGCTCTAACAGAGAGGGATTTATATCAGCAAATGTTGGGAAGGTTAGTATCAAAATTGGGCTAATTATGCCATTCTGATTTCAATTCTAATTAGTGAACAAAGAGCAATAGTTTTCTTCCATTTAGTGGCCAGAAAAATTAGACTCAGTAATTCCCCAAATAACTTTGTCAACAACTGCTTGACAGTGAAAGAATGAACTTTCAAAGGGTGTTCTCATGCATGAGACAGGATGAAACATGACCAGTCGCTCCTACTTACGTGTTCATTTCCAGAACATTTTCTGCTGCAAAATAAAATGTCTTGATCTGTGGGTGGCTGATCTTAATAGCACTTTAGGGAAAGAAAAATAGAAGAGATATGAAGAAAACTAGTTTCCATAAGAAAGAAAGAAAGAAAGAATAGCTGAATGAATTATTTAAAATATTTATTCACTCCACTGTATTAATCCAGATTAGCTTGTCCATCAATATAGTTCTTTCTTTAAAACTCTGTTCTATTTTTAGCTTTTTTCCTAGGCCACACATTACTCAGAGTGTATAAACTACAGGAATTAAAAAGGGAGGAGTAAAGACTAAAACAAAGGCTTCCATTATTTAATTACATAATCCTATTGCATTCCCATACCTCAAATACTAGTGCAGTTTTGCTTCCTCCAGCTCTGATACATAAAACAAACCTGAAAAAGGTTTGGAGAAAGCACCAATAGTGATCCAAGACATGGAACAGCTCTCATAAGTGGTCAATCAGGCTAAGATCCCACAGCATGGAAAACTGATGGCAGAGGGAAGGGACATGAGATGCAATAAAAGCACAAGCAGCACAGTGACTGAACAGTGACTGACTCTTCTGACTTCTCCATCAGAAGAATGAAGGCTTTCTCTGAGGGACACAATTAAAACCATGCTGGGCTTTATGACTTTGAACAACAGCAACACCCCTCCAAACCTTTGAAGTGTGCTCAGAAGCAGCTGTGAGTCAGTACTGCGTATGAAATTTGGACAGAATATTTTTAATTTTCTGTTAAAGAAAGCATTTATTCCCTGCACAACCAAAGGCTTCAAGTACAACCCAAGCTCAGTTGCACCACAGCAGCTTAAGGAATAGTCCAGGCTCGGAGGGATACAGCATTACCTGCTGACCTCCTCAAATAAGCGGGGGTATCTGAGAACTACAGCCTACTCATTATCAGTGAATGAAAAAAGAAAGAAAAAAAAGAAAGCATTTGGCACACTCAACTGAATTTTTTGTCTGTGGTTTTAGCAAAGCACATCTGGCAGAGATTTTTTCAAAAATACTCCTGCAATATGGTTTTCTTTCAGTAGCACAATTAATATCTCATTATTTATACAATACAAAAGAACTTCCCACAGTTTCACTGTCAAAGACTACTGAGATTCATTCCTTGCAATGTTGCAAAAATCATGCAAAACTGGGAACAAGAGATAAACTTACTGCTTTTTTTTGCATTCAATTGCTCGATCCACACTGAAGTCTGGAAGCCTTATAAATCCTTCTGCTTTTTCAGCCTTCATAAAAGAGAAAAAATTAAATATCACCACATCAACCAACTGGTAAGCTAGTAGACTCCAAAGCTGAATAATATTTAACATGCAAGTGCTTGTTTTTGACAGCTTTTTATACTGTGAAAATATATGCTCATCACCATGGGGACAGATTAACGCCTGATGAAATATTTCTATACCAGCTATATTTGTGCAAATCCTGGATGCTGGAAAGACAGCACTCCTGTTGGTGCAAGTGGCAAAGTATGAGAGTAGATTTTGTTGACTAATAGGGATGAACAAGGGTTATATCATCCATTGAGGTGTGGATGATAGTCTCAGAGGTGCATTTGTGCCATGACACAGCATGTACACATCTTACACAGACAGCAGCACATAAAATGACCTTTGACCTATGAAAAACACAATTCAGAAGTGCCCCAAGATGATTCTAAGTAGAAATGGAGGAAGGTGTCCCATGTGTAATTGCAGCATGGACCATTTTGCAGAGTCACCTTACACGAGCAAGACAGGCAATGCAGGCTGCTTCCATCCCACAAGGTGCCAGGCAATCATCCCACACAGCTGAGCTCTGTTGTTAAACCCTGCAAACCTGCCTCAGATGGCTTTGGACACCCAGTTATCACTCCCCCCAGAAATCTGCAGGCATGGTAGGTAGCAAAATGCAGGCAGACATTTACACTTACAGTACCCTGTTTATATCCCGTCAGCCCTTTCTGCATGCAAGAAGGTTTACTGAGCATTGACGTCTCTGATCTCAGTCAGCAGGACTCTGAGTCAGAGTGTTGCTCCAGCAAAACTGAAGTGACAAGCCTCAAATCCCTGTTTGTGCTGCCTGAAACTGAAACATCTGAAGCAGAAACATCTTCTTTACTACATCTATCTACAGACACATGGTCATTTCCAATAAGGTTAGGATTCCTCCTAAGACGAGCAATGTATAATGTAGACAAAAGTCTGTAGGACATAATGTCATGAAAAAACGTACTTTCCAAAACACAGAATGCTCATTCGTGAATTACAATTTTTTACTTCTTGCAGCCATTACTTGTAGACACATTAAAATTCTGAAAATGTACACTGAGTTAAAGCAGGTAAAATATACACAACAATTACAAAGGCAGAGGATAAATGAAGAAGACTGACAGTAGCTTGAGTCTCATTATGCATGAATATGACAAGACTATAAAAAGATGTTCATCAAGACAAGTCTTTGAGCTTTAATGCTTGGAAGTATGAATCTCCAAGAACTGAAATATGGATATAGAATGGATACTTCAGTGGGAAGCTTCCCCTCACATCTGCATATCTGTTCTTCGGTATACAATAAATCATGGCCTAACCATCATTCCTGTCATCTACATGTATTAAAAATTCATATGGAGAGGTTTATATTTTTCATCATCACCAGTAAATGATTTTGCTACTCCAAGACACACACACACACACACACAGACACACAGCATTAGTGGAAAGGGATTTTCTTATTTTCTTTCAGTACAGGAGAAAAAATGATTTTTTTACATCTGGTCTGAAAAACTTTCATTTAGTAATATTTGTATGAAAAAGCGCTTATTTGCTACTGTGGGGTTTTAACACTCTCTGACTGTATTTGTATCTGTAAGACTTATTTAGTGAATAGCTTGGGGAGCTTTTGTTTCTATTCCACAGGTTGGAATTTCATGAGACTAAAGTCATTGAGATAAAATAACTGCTAACTAAACCTAGTATTACCATCCCAGATCCATAGTATATCAAGTATATAGGGACAAGGAAATGAGTACGGGTGTGTAATGAAGGAGCTCTATTCTTGGGCTGCACTGTACTAAAGGCAGAGATTGTATTATCCAGCATTTCTGTACCAAAAAGATGGTCACTTACTGGATCTGGAACACCGAAATTCCTGTTTAGTTCCCAAGACCAGTCTGAGAATACCGGAGACCAATCTCAAAAAAGCTGTCCATGAGGTACAACAATCACTATTGCACACACTGCTGGATGGGAAATGCATACAATGCCAGTTGCTTCTCTGCAGTATAAATCAATAATCCCAATTTAAGAAAAAGTTATTCACGAAACCTTGTGTGAAGGAATATACCCAGGTGCCCATGCAGCAAGAAATCCATAGCCTGAGCTGGGTAAGGCATCAGGTGGGTGAGTGGGTGACTCGGGTCTGGGACAGGTTTGCCCTTTCTTCCATGTTTCAAATACAGATTCAGCTCAGCCAGTTCTATCTATCAGTGCAGTAACCATTGGTCTAGATTGCATCCTATAAACAGTTCAGAGTGCTGCACAAGCACTGATGAAGGGATTATGTTCAAGAAATGCCATTAGATAAGTCACTGGCTCTACTGTCAATGTATAAAAGTATTTGAGTGTTTGGATTTTGGACTAGTGCATTATCAGGACCCCATAAGCCAGTGTGGAGACACTCATCTGGAATATTCCCACCCATGTAGAAATGGAACTTGGACTTGAACCACTGACTTAATCCATTAGTAATTTAGATAGACTCCTCTATCTAAATTAGGGGAGCATTCTCCAAATTACTAATGAAAATAGGTCTGTAGGCTTTGATTTCAGTACTTTAATTCTAAAAGTTGTACAACAGAGAAACCCTTGACTTCTTATGCAGTATTTGGCTTGTTCCAGTTGGTAAAAGATTATATCCTCACATACACCTTCTCTCTCAATCCATTTAGATTTTATACTAATTCTGTCTGTGATTTCATATTTATTCATTTTTAAGAAAATTTCATGGTTCATTTTTTGTAGGAGTGACAAGAAGAAGCATAATAGTGTGAATTTTTTTAATGCACTACTTATACACATCTCAAACGTGCCATCTATGTAACAGAAAACTGGGGTTTGATGGGTATGTAGCTTCACAATTACCAGGAAAAAAAGAAAGGAAAAAAGGAAGTCCCAACCTTAAAACCTTATGGGTGTTATTTCAGTCAGCAAATAGTATTCCAAATAAACCTTAGGAACAGAACATGTGGAAGTCATCTTTTCAGTCATTCTTGGGATAAAAATTGAGTTTAAAAACATTTAAATCATATAGAAATCCTAAGTGCTTTCCTTCTTCCAAAATGCTATCACTAACATGACTTTAGCATGCTATTATTTAACTCACACATTTCATTCAAGATTCCTTCAGATTTTGATGCAAAGCTGTAAAATAGCCCTAAAAAACTGAGATAAAAAGAATCTTGACCTGTTTTCTACTTAATTAGGATGTATAAAAGAATAAGCTGTTATCTCTTGTGGGTTTTATTGCGGTTAGCCTAGCATAAATCTGTGCTTTTGCTATTCCACGTTGTAGAAAAATAATTTCATCAATAACAACAGTCTCTGGAAATTCTTGGGGCAAAAATTAAAGTAGCCATTTTTTCACAGATAAAGCTTCACACTCAAAAGAAAAGAAATTATTTATGAAACACAATGCATGAATCCAGTGAAAGAGGCTAATGTCCTTTTGAGCTTAACTGAATACGTTATCTAAATGTTGTGGCTTTGGGAGATTTAGCAAGGCATTTAAAGTGAGTGTAATGTTGCAGCAAGATTTTTAAAAATAGTGGTATAAAATGAAATATCTTGTTATTGTGTAACAGCTCCAATCTGCAACTCTGGGTAGTCCTCATGGCTTCATGAGTGTTTCAGCATTGCCCCCAAAAGACCCTATGGATGTTGGAGGAGCAGTTCAGACTTTTTAGTGGTTTTTTTCTCTCTGCCAACTACACCAGTGAGACATCCTATAGAACCGTGAATAATTTTTGTAAGATATTGGGCCATAGGTCCTCAAGCCTCTCAGCACAATCAGCCGACATTAATGACTTTTTCTCATCCACATAAGCAGCTGCTACAACTCAAAGGTAAAAGATTTTTCTTTTAAAACACTGTAATTATACAGTTTCCAGCAAAGCTGTTGGAGTGAGGACCAATTTAAATGCAGTGAATGGGGGAAAAAAAGTACAAAGATAAACAGTGACAGTAGATCACAGCCTGCAACTCTTTAATTTTATATTTATATTTCTTTTCAGCTGAATCCCCATGACAACCACTGTTAACACATTCTGAAAAAATCTATTTCGACTCTATTTGGAAAACCAGTCAAGCTACCCTAAGGACCCACCAGACAGAGCCATTTAGTCCTTTGTCCCATTCCAGCCAACATTATCCAATACAGTCGAAACAAGCACTAAGAGCCTGGGATTACATGTGACAATCCTCCCCCACCACTCCTCTTCCTATGTAGGAGTACCAATTCCCTCTGGGGTTTCAGTATGAGAATTGAAATTGCTAAAGGGTCAGGCAGGATCACAAACTGTACTATTTAAACACTTGTTTTCAAGGCAGCTGACTACAGAGAGCGGTACTTTAAAAAAAAGGAACTAAACACTAATGAAGAGCAGTTGTCCAAGGAGTCTGGTCTTCTTGAATGCACCCAGAAAGTCTGACTGCTCAGATGCATTTTCTGACATTTCCTGTGTTTTCATTGCAAAACCAACCTTTCTGTGCTTCCTCCTAGTCCAAACAGCTTCCCCTCCCCAGACTGGGAGTGCATCAATGCTGCAAAAAGAAGTTTCTTTGTCTCACGTTTTATACAAAGAAGAAGGACATGTGGGAAGAGGTTCAAGAGCAGCTTACCCAGGCCTGCTGAGGCCACTGGGCCCTCACCTCAACTAGCTCATTGAAAACTTATTCAGATTTGCCTCTGTTCTCTAGATTTCTTTCCGTGAAGGAGAAGCTTAACTCTTGGGGTATCTGATTTGCTACTGCTGACCTGTTTATTATTTTTACTCTTTTGAGTTATGGCATTCACAAAATATTTTGTGTTAAACTGAAGGAAGTATCAGCTTCAAATGTCACAACAAATGTCCTATATCATGTGCCCAAATCTGCCTCTCATGAGAGACCCAGAACCAGAGTGGCTTAAAGAAAAATTAAATCAGAGTGACAGAAACATACAGAGCTTCAGAGGTACATGAAGACAAACTTGACCAAGAAGATGATATTCAGATGAGGTTATCTACCCAAATCCAGGATAATGCATGTTCCCATACAAATTCCACCCACACTGTATTTTCTCCATCTCCACTAGAAAAAAGGTCCAGCACCCTGTTGCTATGCTACAGTTGCCAGTGTCTGGTTTACACACAGCCACAAACAAGCCATGCTCATTTCTCACCAGAACAAAGCTGGTCAGGCAGAGCTACAGGCAACCAGCGTGGACCAGCTCCTTTGACATCAGCCCTGCTATTTCATAATCACTTTTGGCATCAGCCTGTGTAAAAGGGCTGGTTACAGGAAGCCTCAAGCATGTGAGAAGCAGGACTCCTGTTTCAACAGAACTTTAGACTGTCATCCTGTATGTCCCTTTGGAACTAAGGATTAACTTTACTGAAGACAGTGGAAGTGCAGGCAGTTCTAACTCCAGGCCAGACTTGTCAAGCAAGCAAGTGCATGTGTCACTACTATTTCTCCTTCATCAATCTCAAAGTGAGAATATCTGGGTCTAATTGATTTCATGTACAACTCTGAGCATGCCTCTAATCTCAAGAATTTAAGGAAGCAGGCCTTAGCAAAGAACACCTCCTCTCCTTTCCAAACCCCACAGTTACTGGTGTTCTGCAAACACTGCCTGAATCTATAGTTACATAGAGGCTGCACTTTAAGCTGCCCAAAGAAACTTTGAGGTTTTTAACATAAAATAGTGTGTAAGAGTTGGCAGAAGCTGAAAGCAAAGAGGTACTACCAGCTGGCATGCCTAAAGAACAATTGTGATAGGTGAGAAGTCAGGGCTGACACAAGACAACAGGGTTTCAAAGCCATATGAGCTCTTCAGAAAAAATTAAATAAATTGGAATGAGGCTCACACTTATTTTTCAGCCTTGTTCATTTGGGGGCAGTCAGTGACAGCCAGGAAGTAGGCATGGACTAAAAGGATGAATGCTGTCTAGGAGCACTGGCACCAGCAAGTCATCGTTTCTCTGGATATCAGGGGAGGAATTTAACCAGGCCAGAACAACTGAAGGAAGTGAAGGAATTTGCACCTCTCCCCCATCACCCTTCTCTTCTCAGAGGTAAACTTTTCCTAGTCTTGCCTTTTTTCTTTCCTCCCATCTTGATTACTCCTCAAGGCTATTCCTTTCTGATATTTTCTGTGTCTAAAAGGACGTATCAGCCAGCCAACTCACCTTTCTTAAAACTGCTTGGTCAGAAATACAACTGCAAACAGAGATTTATAACAGCCAATATTAATAAGGTTTTGTAAGGTATTCATGTTGTTTATTAGTATATCTTCTAGACCACGTCTTTCAAGCAGAGATTTTGTACGCATTAGGAAAAAAGCACCTTTTTAAAACATTTTTCCCTAATTTTTCTATTTCTTTTCTTTCTATTATGCATTTATTTGGCATAGTCTTGGAAGGAATCTATATCAGACTACCACAACATCATAAAAAACAACAGCCCAAGACCAGTAGAGTTACTTTCACTTTACTCCAAAAAGAAATAGCTAATATCATCTTGAAGTACCAGTCAAAGTTTTTATTTGGTTTACAAAAAAGCCAACAAAAATATCTCTCTCTCACACACACAAGCAAACAAAAGCCCCACAAAAACCACCAACAGTATAGCCACAAATGAAGTGAGAATGTGAAATAATCTACTTGAGTAAAGCTTTGTATAGGGTATGAACATTTTTTTAATGCCTTAAATGATTTTATTTTTTTCCCTTAAACAGTTAGCAAAATTTTTGACAGGGATTATTGCAGTAGAACTAAACAAGTGGAAATCATCCAGATTGCCTTTGATTTTTTTTAAATGCTCTAAGAATTAATAAGGGTTCCTTTAATCTTTCATCCTTTGCTGTGCCTGGGACATGCTGATTTCCAGAGCAGCTACTTTGCATTTAGGGAACCTCATGTCCATCCACAATTCAACACTGAAGCTGCTGAGTTTCAATCCATGTTTTTGCTGGCATACCCTAATTCTCTTCACACCCTAATTCTGGGCTCTGTCACTCCATCATTTGAATGTGATAAGAGCTTTCTAGAGGTGGCAGTGCCAGACAGCAAAGTGAAGGGAATAATTTTATCCAAATCTTCCTAGGATGGCCAAGACACCCTCTCTGCCCAATCAAACAAGCTCAGAGTAAAGCGAGCTGCCTTCTACCATTTGAAAAGAAAAAAAAAAGAAAAGAAAGAAAGAAAGAAAAAAAAAAGAAACCAGACAAAGAGAATAATCTCAGTGTGGAAGGGGATGGAGAGAGAAACAGGAGACATTTCTGAAAATTAAATTAATAAGAAGTCTAAGAAGTGAAGAAGCATTCCTGTTTTAAGTTTTGATAACAAGTGTTTGCAAATTGCCTATACCCAGGAAAATATTTCTCAAATTCAAATGCCACCAGAATGCCAGCCTTCAAAGAACAGATCCTTACATGGCAAAACAGACAGCAAGTTAATATTTCACAAGTACTTGCTGAACTAGAAAAAACATAGTTTTCTGTATATTTCACATTCACAAAGACACTTCCCAGATCACAAAAAATTGTCAGGGCTAAGAAATAAACCCAGTTATTTGTACTCCTCCAGGATGCACCTAAACTGTGACCCCAGCTTCCCTTCTCAGTCCCAGCAGATGCTGTTTGTCTGGCACCTGGAGCTGGATGTACGCTGTACTCACCAGCTGACTGCTGTACCAATACAGTGATGACTCCTTTAGCACACACCAGAACTTTTTCCATTTGTTGCCAATGAAAGCTCCTTTTTCCTTCTTTTTGTAGAGCCATCCTTGGCAATCGGCTTGCCCCAGCTCTTTGCACGATATCCTCCGTCGGCTCATAATAAAGAATCCTGTGCCGTTAAAAAGACAGTGTTGTGCTTGCTTAAAACTGCATTACCAGGAAAGATGTTGCTGCCAATTAAGGATATTATCCTTACTTAGGAATCTCAGCAAGTCATCCAAGCATATCTTAAAATATACTTAGAAGTCATCCAGTTTTATAATGGCTGTGACAGTAACACACATTCATTTGAAAGGCATGCTGATGTTCAGAAATAAAGCAGTAAGCTATAGATAATGCAGATACTAATTAATGCTAAGATAATCATACATGAGTTTTTGTAAATTAAAAATACAGCCTTTGATCCTTTTAAGAGAAGCATGCATATATTTTCCCTCACACAGCTGCACTGAAAAGAATATATCTATTTAAGTCAGCTAGAGAAAACTCTTATGCCAAGTACATGAAAACCACTAGTGTGTACGTCTGTGCAGACAGCTGATTCTACCTCACTGATTTCCAGCTTTGATTCAATTAACATACCACAAGGATTTAGTCCAAAGGAACAGCCCGTTGTCATTTTTCTCAGAATCGGTGTAAGAATCAGTGGAGTTAAAAAGCAGCTTTTCACCAGCTGAGAGGCAGTACAAAATCCTCACCCTCTCAAGCATAACACATACTAAGAAAATAAAAGAGGAATCAGGAGAGAAAAGAAAAAACAATCCCTCATTACCTTGACTTTTCTTTTTTGCCTTCTGACGCAAAGGAACCTGTAAGAAATGCAGGAAGGAAAGAAAAGAGGAAATTTCAGATTGTGTTGCAACATTTGTGTAGAAAGGGGAGGGGGAAGCTAGAGAAGGACGTGGTGGTGATGCTGGTGGTATATGCAGGATGGAAACACATAACCCACTCACTGCTGAAGGGACGTTAACAGCTGAAGCAAAAAACGTGTTAATTAAAATTGATGTATTTCTAGTTGAGCAAGAGCAAATGCAACCCTGTTACACATGTGTCTATCTACTACTGCTTCCTGTTTCACATCCACAGGCAGCTTCTACTTTGCTGCGTTTGCCTGAATTGTATTCTGTGTTTTGAAGTTGAAAAATACAGCATTTTAATGCTTCATTACACTCCACAAGGGGGACTTACAAACATGGGGAGATTAAAATACATGCCAGGTGACTGATAGTCATTTAGCTCATTCTAAGAAATCCTGAAAAAGAAAAAAAAATTTGCCTTCACCTTTGCCATTTTTTTATTTAATGCAGAACATGTATTTTCCCCTATGAAAGAGTTTCATAATATTACTTAAGGAAAAATAATCACACAAAATATCTGGAAATTTTAACAAAAATAACACAATTTAATTTATTTATGCATTTGCAGTCTGCATATTTCATCCTGCATAAACACATGGAAAATGAAACTAAAAGAGAAGACCACAGAAAAAGAAAAAGGAGGTAATTGAAAATGGAAGGTATGGCTTTTGGAATAAATTCTCCCCGGACAGGGTGGTTGGTTGTGTGATTGCGGACAAAGTACTTGACTTCTCTTTGCCTCAACCTTTCCTTCTCTAGTGTGGGAACTAAAGCATTCACCTTTTTCTATTTTTAGGAAGGGCTTGAAGCCTCTAGATGACAAATGCTGGATAAAGTGAAGTATGATTTAATATGCTGGCCACAACGCTGCTATGCAAATCTACCTGATCCGCTGCAGAGCTATGCTATGAACATCCCTAATGTAGCCCCTCCACCTAGCCAGCCAGCTTCTCAGGAACACAAAACCCCATTTCACACTACTCTTGAAAAATCTGATGGCCCTTCTCACAGGCAAATTAAAGGTGAGCAGAGCTAGACCATCTGCAAACAGTGATAGGAGAGACCACTATCAGCAGTATTTACAGGAGCTACAACTTTCTGAAGCAGGGCTATCTGCAGCGTGTATCTCAGAGCACAGAGCCATGTATCACAGTCCTGTGCTTATCTGGTGCCTGTGTGACATGACCTGAACAACACTCTTGTGGGAGGCTTTACCTGGCATGAATAATCCCAGACTCCTGCTTAATCACTGAGTATTCTTTTTTCCCTTTTCCCTTATTTTTTTTTTAATTCTACCACTGCCTCTCTCTCTCAGACTATTCTCCATGACAACACACAAAGAAAAGCAATAAGAAAATACATCAGCTCTATTAGAGGCTGATTTCCCCATCCTATATAGGCCACCCTTCATGTCTTCATTCCGAGGAAAGTAATGCCCTATTTAGGACACATGGAAATAATATATGGCCTCAGGGAATCAATGGGTCACACAAACTAATTACTTTCCTTCAGAGCTATCCAAAATGATATTAAGAAAAACAAATATGAATCAGGTCTTCTGGCCCAAAAACTATGTAGTAAAGCAGCATCACATCTTTGCCAGGGTACTATATTGGGGTCATTTCATCTCTAACCAACATAAAGTCATGCAGCAAGAAGAGCGATACTGAGACAGGATGTGGCTCTCTCTATACAGCTGAGGAGGAAGCAATCTTTCCACCAACCTTGTTGATGATCTAAAGCAAAATAACATGGTCTATTGCTCATCTGTCAAGAAAGAGTTAATGCCCACATTATGTAAGTCATCTGTTGGGGCCCACTTTATATCCAACTGAGACAAAAACTGATCACCGAATAAGAGCCTGGACTATCTAAAAGAAATTACAAATTTACTTGTATAATTCTGCAGCAATGATGGTAACCTGATGGGGTGATGAATCAACCCTCTTTTCTTCATCTATTGTGGGAAGAGGTGGGAAATTAATGGTGGAAGGAAGAGCAGTTTCTCCAGCCAGTGCTGTATTTAGGTTGCCTAGATAAAATTAGTGGAAATCTATAACAAAATAACTGCCAAATGAATTTTTTTTTTGTCTTTCCAAGTATTTCTGAAAACTGAGTTAAATTTTCAACAAATTAGTACTAAGCCTGGAATTCTGCAACTTTTAGTTGTGTTTTATTGCTGTTCAGAAACCCAGCTTCATCCTATTAAAAAATATGTGCTCTTCTCCACACAAGAGAAAGCTCTTATCCCCAACTGCAGCAATAAAATCTGGCATGATTCACAAAATTGCCTTCTCAAATTTTGTTGATCTATAAACAAATAAAAACAACCTCTTTCTCCAAAGCACAGTGTTTGGATTCAGATAGATACTTTATGAAATAAACAAACAGTTTTCAGTAAAACTGTTTTCATCTCAAACCAATAGAAAACCTATATTTAAATGAATCTACCACAAAATTCATAAAATGCTTCACCAGCACAGTTTGGATTCAATTTTCCATGAGAATACAACACATTAGCAAGTCTCCAGAGGCAAACCTTTTCTCAAGAAGTAAATTAAAGTTTCCTTTGCTGAAAACTCTTTTATAAAAAAAGTCAATAATCTTTTATTTCAGTGGACCTCGGTGAACATTGATTAAGAGATACTTTTAAGTTTCACTCTTCTAGAGATTCTTACCAGTGCAGAACAAAGTGAAAACTGTGGAAGGCAGAGTTTTTAGCAATAAAACCAGGGATATAACAGCAGTTTCAGATGTGAATGTACTGTCACCAGCAGACATAGCCACTGAAACAATCTGAAACTCAACCAAATGTCATGATTTTGCTTTTAACAATGGTGGATATTTTTCTATGATTTTCATTTTCCTAATGGGAAGTGATTTATTTCATTATCACAGGTTCAACTGAAAAACAAACCAAAAACATCAGATGTATTTCTATCTCTCCTTGTTACCAGGGGAAATCTGAGAGCAATAGTTCTCAGAAAGCTCTCCGATAACTGCAAAACATACACTTTTTTGCAAGACTGGTAATAGAAAGTAGGTTTTAATTATTTTAGTAGGCTTTGGTTTGCTAAGGACTGAACAGGATGGGATAATGATCCTGCAGAACAACACAGACTCCAAACTTGCTATCCATTACTCCTCCACTTGGCAAACACACTATGAGTGAGTTGCAAAGGAACCTATTCAACTGTGCACTGTTCACAGCTACTTTGGTGCCAGGCAGGCTCCAGCAATGAGCAAAAACATATGAGAGAACTAACAACTTCAGCAGAGGCTTCTCTCAGTTTACATGTCTTATTTTTCCACAGAATCACACTATGATTAAGACTGAAAGGACTTCGGGAGGTCATTTAAGTCCACTCCCCACCTGCAACTGGTTATCCAGGACCATTTCCAGATGGCTTTTGCATTTCACCAAGCATGGAGACTCCACGCTCTCCCTGGGAAACCTCTGACAGTGCCCAGTCATCCTCACAGTAAAAAAGGTTTCCTGATGTACAGAGGGAACCTCCTGTGTTTTAGTTTGTGCCCATCACTTTCAGTTTTGTCATTGGGCACCACTGAAAGGAATCATAGAATCATTAAGGTTAGAAAAGACCTTTAAAGTCATCAAGTCCAACCACCACCTTAGCACCACCACCATGTTCACCATTACACCATGTCCTTTTCTTGGCATCCTTTCTGCAGGTATTTATGCACATGGGTAAGAGCCCCCCTGAGCCTGTTCTCCAAACTAAAGAGTCCCAGTTCACTCAGTCTTTCCTCATATCTTAGATGCTACAGTCCCTTAATTATTCTTCTGGCCCTTCATTGGACCTCCTCAGTAAGTCATATGTCTCTTATATTGAGAAGTCATTCCAGGGGTGGCCTCAGCAGCACTGAATAAACTATGAACTCCCTTGACCTGCTGGCAATACTTTGTCTAATGTAGCCAAATATACCATTTACTTTCTTTGCAGCATGACATTGTTGTCTCATGAGGTCCACCAAGATTCCCAGGTCCTTCTCTGCAAAGCTACTTTCCAGCTCTGGCCCCCAGCATACACTGGTACTATTTGTGATCAAACAGAATAACATCAGGGGATAAAAGTCAGAGGGCTGGGCAGGCTTTGGCTGTCTCTCTACAACATCCTGGATCCTGTCTGCTCCCAGGCAGCACACATCTCTAGATGGTTGGCCAGGCCTGCAGATGGGTCCTTTGTCCCTGGGAGCAGGGAGTCACCCACTGCAGGGTCTCACCATCTCTTCCTGGTAGACTTGCATGGTTTACAGGTAAGTGAACCAGGTCCTTTGCTAGGGGTCACGTCTGGCTCCTCTTCAATTTTGAGGGCAGTCAACCTATTCTTAGATGAGGCAGGATCTTCTTCTTGATACAAGAAGTCATCAACTTCCATCCTTCCAATTCTCCAGAGGTTTTGATTACTCTGATAGCAGGCATAGACACTGCCTGATTTCCTGTTGCAGGTGAGTCTGATGGTCTTCAAGCTGTTGTGTCTCAGAGAAGACTCTATCTCTCTCCCTTCCACTTTCTCTGATGCTGCACAACTTGCATGCTTCCTCCCAAACCTCCTCCACTTGCCAGCACAGCTCCTCCAAGATAGCCTGCAGGGCCAAGAGACATCTCCCTTGGCCTCAGGGAGAGGTCCCTGACACCTCCTGAAGTCTGGGACTTGGAGGGCTGCAGCCACCCTGTGAGGAAGCCTCTGCCCTAGCAGGGGCAGCTGCCTCTACACCTTCTGAGGAAACTGCTCTGCTGTCACCACATCTAAAACTGTTGCAGCCCCACGGTTTCAATTGAGGCCCCCTTATTTCACTCCTTCTTCACACCGGACTGCACAAACTGATGGCTCTGTTGGCTGCTCTCAGGGTAGGTCCCTCCCAAACACCAGTTAAAGGACTCTTGACCCTTCCTGATTGAGCTGCTGCAATGGCTCCAGGAGTCCTGGGTCAGGGATAGCTTGCAAACTCCCCAGGAATAAAAACAGGGTGAAATAGGTATATGAAGCTGTTTCAGGGGAAAGGGGAAAAAAAAGTCTACCAGGGGCATTGGGCTGATACTAAAAACAGGCTTCATGTCTCATGAAGCTCAACTCCCAATGCATGAGTCTCAGAAGGCACCAAAGGCAGCTATGATCAACAGTTACATTCTACAGAGCTGTATTTTCTTGAAGCTTCTTGAGGGTTAGACCAATCTGTGGCGAAGAAAATCCATTGCTAAGTTCATGTATCTTGGGTTACAGTTATCTCATCCATTGAGGGGTAGAACTTGGAAGTGAGGGCATGCCTAGCATCAGGCATGTGCAGTAGACTTTATTTTATCCTTAGAGCAGAGCTGGGGCAGTCTCACCACTCAGGCTGGCCCATAAGAAAGATCTTGTTTGGATACTGGTGCTGTTCACATGTGCTACCCTTTTGTGCTGTTCATGGTCTTCTGTGACTACAAGGATACAATCCCAACACATGACCTCTTCAGATGATCAAAAACTCTGGCATAACGTCAATTATACTTACGAGAATATTGCCATCAGCTTCCATGAATAGTTTCAAAGTTTAGTGGAAAAGCTGTGAAAAGAGAAAATTTTGTGTACTTAAGCTCTGTATTAAATTTTCATACAACAAAAGTCTTGGCAGTAGAGTAAAAAAATGCTTTAAAACATTTTACTCTTCTAACTCTACCCTCCAACTTCTTCCAACCCCTAAAAAAACCCAACCTTTTCCAAAGACAATCCTATGTTATGTGAACTGATTTTACTGATTTAGAAATCAACAAGCAGTAACACTAACTCTAAACTGTCCAAGCTTATTTGTAAGACATAAACAGAAGAAAGCTCATGGATGTGTCCAGAGGGTTTCTTTTTGCTTGGTTGTGATGGGTTTTGGAGTTGGGTGGGGTTGGAGGTTTTTGGAGTTTCTATAGGAAATGAAAGAGAGGGAATAAATAAATAAAATTTGGAGTGGATTTTCTTTTTTTATCATTTTGGCCTTTACTTGGAAAGAAATCTATAGGATTTGGAGTCCTGCTTTGTTTAAGTAATCCCAAGCATTTTCTGGGAATAAAAATTACATAACTTGATTCTCCTGAATGGTATGAGACCTCATACTGGACTACTCATTTTATAATGGTTTGAAATTTTCCTTTCTGGAGACCAAAATCTGTGCAGTCCAAGAGTAGACACTGGATTCTATTTTCCAAAGACATGCCATGTTAGTAGGTATCCATTTAGGTGGCATATGAGGTGATTTCATTTGGTCAACACAAGCACTTGTCAGCTCTCTTAGCAATTTTCCTTTGGCTGGTAAAATGGACAGATGATGAATTGGTGCAGTGTACAAGATGAATGAAAACATACCAGTGTTTTGGTGCCAGCAAAGCTCCTATAAAACTCACCCCTCTGCATGTGAAAGAATCCTTGAGGAAAATGGGAGAGGATACAAGACTCTGCTGAAGCAAGCAAGAAAGGATTTCCAGAAACAGCCACACTTCAGAAGGATTTCTAACAAGAACTTTTTCCTGTTACTAGAACCAGTTATTTAAGATATGTGCCACTCCTCATACATAATATTTGTCTTAGTTTGAAAATAAAATCTTAAAAAAGAAAATCAAAACCCACCTACTGGCTTCCAGCAATTTCAAGCCAAAAATAGAAAGGCAAACAAATACATATTTTTCTGGCTCCCAGCCTTTTTGCTACAAAAGTAGAAAGAAGCACTTTCTATAAGTAGCTCAAGTTGAAGCAATATCATGATGAGGAGAGATGTTCTGGCCAATAATTTCAAGGATGTTTAGAAATCATAGCTAGTACAAACAAGCAGAGGAAACACCTTGAGTTAAACAAGCAAATTAACATTGAGCCTCACATACAGAGCAAGAAAGAAAGGGAATAACAGACCATATCACAGTAATTACTGTGACGTGGCCTTTTTCCTGTCGTTTCTTAATTTCATGTGTGCCTTGGGTCTGGGAAGGAACTGCACAGCTTTGAATCAGACACAGTACCAGGAGCAAGAGGAGAAGCATTAGTTAACTGGCAAGGCAGTGTTTCCTCCTGTGTGCTTTGTGCCAAAGGAGTTGGAATGGATTTCAGCTAACCATTCTCAGCGACTTTAATTCAAACTTTTGTTTACTTTCCAGAAACTGGACAAGCAGTCTTTGAGCCAGAATCCAGTGTTCAAAAGCAGCATTGACTTCTGGCTCATTCTAGTTAAAGAGTATAATTTGTTGGTCCCTGTGTAATGAAAGAATTTTAAAAATCACACAGTCACCCCAGAAATAACTCTTAGACACTTAACCTGAGTTTCTTTCTGCTAAGAAAACCCAACGTGGGTGAGACTAGTTACTCTCTGAAAAGGTATTAGGACTTTTATATTCACTCAAGTGTACTCAACTGTTGCAAAACTAACATTTCAGAAGGGCATAACCTGCTTATCTCTGCACTAGAGCAAAATAAGTGATTCTTTTCAATTTTGTGCAGGTGCACTGAGGGAAAACCATCTCTCCTTTCCAATGGAAAGTCAGGTGAATTTTTCTTCAGTCAGGTGAATTAGGAGAAGGAGCTGGATAAATGTGGCCACTCATAGAGCAAATCCATACCCACCTTACTGGGTGGCCAAGCATGGCTCTGCAGGGGCTGTCTCTGGGAACCACAGCCCCCTGCCCCTCAACAAGCCCCTCACACAGGCTGCAGCTGGGACCCCATCAAGGGCAGCGCCCTCCCTTTTCCCTCTGTGTGGTGGCAGTGGTCACACCATGGCAGCCCAGGGACGTGCTCAGGGCTGGCAGTTTGGCCAACAGAAAGGCTTCCCAGCCCATGAAAGATACACCTGAGCTCAGGGGCTTTGCAAGTCAGGAAGAGGTTAGTTAGAGACAACCTTTAGTTCATACCATCAGGAAGGTGTCCTGACTCCTAGCTGGAACAGCTGCAGCAGGAGAAGCCTTGGCCTATTTCACAGCACTCACAGTGCTATGTTACAGCCAGAAGACCTGTGTGTATCCTTGTCCTGACTTAGGCAGACATTGAATTTGAAGAGGGATGTCACCCCAAAAGGTAGGTGTGGGATTCTAGCCCTGTTCCCAAAACTCTGCGTTTGCAACAAGATGAATTCTAGGAACAGAAGGAGAGGAAAAACCTCCAGCCTACAGATTAAGGGACCCACATGGAAGATATGCAACAGGATTGCAGTCTGCTGTAATGGATGCTCAATTTGCTAAAACTGAAAACTGGAATAAACCAAGGAGAGAAAATTAAACATGGTAAATCCTCTCCCACTTCATAAGGCTTCAGAAACAGTAAAACAAACTTGAATCTCTCATTTTCTGAAGGAAAACTCCAATGGATGTACTGAGTAAAAGCAAAGGGGATGGATTTACATTATTAGTTTGTAAACCATATCTATATTTCTTTGGCTTTTCTTAGAGTTACCTGAACTACCTGATGTAATTTCAGCCTGAATTGAATACAGTGTCAAATGTGGTTTCGGTTAAAAGATTTCTAAATCAAGTTCTTGAGGACTTTTTTATTTTGAAAAAACAACTGAACTATAAGTATCGGTGTGCGTAGTTTTATTAATCTCACTTCACTCTTGCTTTTTCAAGAAGAGTAATAAGCAAGTAGGTATGTGAGCAATAGCTGATGCAACAAATGTGGAAACATGACAGGTGACTTATCAGAAATATCTTGCAATCATAGATAGAGGTAACCTATTTGACTCATCATCTCTCCTAAAATATATAGAAATATCTCTATAAGGACCTAAGGTAATTTGAAAGGGTGGAAAAAGGGGGGAAAAAAAGAAAACACTGAGGTTCCAATGGCTCTAATTGCAAAAATCAATCTTAATTCATTAGTAATATTCCTCTTGGGAAAATCAAAATCCACAAGGCCTTATGCTGTCTCTTGCCAATTACAAGCTACAGTGAGTATGTCAATCTGCAATGGTCATGGTATAAGCCTGCCAGACGTGCCTCCCAGGCATCTCTCAGATGACATCCAGAGTGGACATTTGCCTTCCTGCTTCTGAGCAAAATATTTGATATATGCAACATGACTCAGACTATTTGTGATGCAGAAGAACCCAAAATGTGCATAGCTAAGCTTCTGTTCAGATGGCACTGACACAGACTACTACAAAAGAAAATTTCTGTTTAACCAAGCACCAAGCCAGGGCTGTAGACAATCTGGAAAATAAGCTCTGAGCCTTCTATTTACATTTCTCACACTGGTCACCAGCTTTAACCTTCGTGCTTGTTTTCTCTTCATTTGGCTGTCTGCAGCAATCTGCACTTCAATGGACAATGAATTGACAGGCAATGTGAAACTGGTGAGAGTGCTACAAAAGTTTCCCCCCCAAAAATCAATGATTACTTAATCACATATTTCACCAGACATTAGGAATAGCATTGCCCCAATTTACAGCAGTGCTTGAAGCACTGTCCTGTGGCAAGGAGACAGCCTTACATAATAGTCCTAAATTATCACATTACCTCTAACTGAGGTTCTTGCAACCATGCAGGGGGAAAATGATCACAGTGATTGCAAGTTCTTAATTGTCCTTAGGCTTACTAGAGATCAATTTAATCTGACAGAACCTTACCATTAACCACTAATTAGTCAGCTCTAGTCAGGTATTTAACTGGTTGATCAGTGATCTAAATTGACTGTCTCACTTGTACAAGAAGGTTCTTGGCCTGCAGATTATCTCTCACATACAGGCTCACCAGGGAAGGTGGATATTAAGGTGGTGCTTTGCCTCAGGGCAATGACAGATAGACACTAAGGTAATTTTCACAAAAGTTCATGGACCTGTCCCATCCTGGATAAGGTTGCCCCACCCACCTTGGTCCCCATGACTTCATGTTTCCAATTGCAGATGAAACTATAGGTTGACCATTAGCATCAGAAAGAGCAAGTCTGTGAAAATATAGTCATAAGATATAATTGTCAGAGTATAGCTTCAGCTTTGGCCACAATGGATGACTTTAACCTTTTGAATAAGCATTACACTTTGAAAAGACCAAAGGGCTCTTTTGACAGGCCTAGCAGCAAGAAACTGCATTTTTTCATATCTAATACCTTTATATTTTATAATACCATTGATTATAACATTGTTTTCAAATGCATTTGGAATTACTCAATCTCCTCATGTGAAAGCAATTCAAAGAGATGACTTCTGAGTCTGTTTGGGAGAAGGCCAGGAAAATCTGGAACAAAGTTCACTGCTCCTGTGTTGGAGGCAGAAAGGGTCTGGAGCCATTGCCCTGCTTGGATCATGGCCAGGTCCTGTCAGCCCAGCTGGGAAGCCCAAGGGCAGCAGGTTATATGTGCTGACAGCTCTGAGCAAGCATTTGCAGGAGTCAGTGCTCTCTGCCTTCAGGAGAAGAGGGGCTGGAAAGAAAGAGGTTCAACAAAACAAAGATGTGCTCCAGCTGCCTCTATGGTCTCACAGACTAAAATGAGAAAACAAAATGGCATGCTTAATGAAGTGCGTCTGCTCCAAATTCCTTGTAGTGTTGAACTGACTCCTAGTGCTGGTATGCTTGAAGGCCAAGGAAGAGTTTGCAGAAACATTAGGTGCAATGCTTCAATTCCTGCTGCCTCCTAGCTGGCTTTTTGTTTTGCTGTGGCAAGCAATGAAAGCAGGCAAAGTTAAGTTGGCCGCAAAAATGGATAAAGAGTTAGTACACTGAAGGGGTAAGGAAACACTCCAGGGACAAAGAAGCACTTCCCTGATGTTGTGCTCTCTTCGAAAGATGCACAGGTTTTTGTTAGTCCAGAAGATGAAACGCAGAAGGGAAGAAGGGGGAAAAAGAACAAAAAGCCTGTAGACCTCCTGAGACAACCATCTAAGGGGTTTCTCTCGAAGCAAGTCCCTTATGAAAAGATACAGATAAGGAGAGAGGAACCATCATTCCCTCCTCTATTTTTTCAGATCGGTTGTTCAGCAAAGCCAGTTTTGAGGGAACACTGCAAGGTCCAGCACATACAGAGAGAACAAGGGCATGATTCACCCTAGCACAGAGGTACAGAACTGCTGCTCTACTTGCAAATTTGGATTATTGCAGTGACAAGAACCTGAGACATCCTCACTGGAAGGCAGTTCTGAATAATCTTTGCTGTCATGGCATTGCAGTAGGTTTATGCATCCAATGGAAGGTAAAAATTGAAAAAAATGTGAGTTAGGTGGACAAGGTTCAGAGGAAAAAAGAAAGAGAAAATATATTGTTGCAATAATGAAACAGATTTCCTAAAATAAGACTAATACAAAAATTTGTGCCAGATAGTGGTGACAGGGTTAGGCTGCCTGGCACACTTCAACTTTCAGTTCTGCCCCATGCCACTTCATGAACACACTGACTTCAGGGTCCTTTGCCCAGAGCAACTCAGTGACATTTTCCTTTTGGAGAATTTTTATTTTTTCCCATCCAGTGGCCACTGGGATGAAAACCCACCTGGGAGGCAGGAGTCCTCAAAGCAGGGAATGCTTCCCTGCAGCACTGCGAGGCTGCCCCTGGAGGGGATCAGTCCCCACCCACAACATTGTTGAAATCATCTTGTGGGCAGCAATAATTTGATTTAAGGCTGTGAAACCAAGGCTAGAGCAGAAGTCAGCCAGTATTTCCTATGTTTACAGGTACTCTCCAGGGCACTGTGGATGGTGTTTTCTCCTCTGTCCAAAAAACCCAGTTACCTGAGCCATATTTCCTGAGCTGCTACCCTGACAAGAGATGTAACAAGGAAATTCAGTCCCACTTCAACTGACACAATTACAATGTAATATCTTAGGATAACAGGAGCGTGCTTTCAACTCATGCATTTGAGAACAAGAGGCCAGCAAAAATACGCTCTGAAGCTTAGATGTAATCCCTCTTTCTTCCACTAAAGAAAAACTCATTGTATCAACTGCACTATACAAAAGGCCAGCATTCACATTTCCAGGAAAATCTCAAGAGAACAGATTTTTTAAAATAAAGCAAAATCATTATGTTGATGATTATGAGGATGAAATAGGTAAGAGACATCTGGGGGACTTGCTGCTTGTTCCATCATGGAATTCCACCCCACATTCATAAAGTTCTCAAGAAACTGAAGTCTTGAGAGTCCTATCTGGTTCTTCATTAAAAGATCAGGAGCAATGAAGAGTTTATATTCCTCCCATACATTTGCTCTGGCACAGCAAATACATGTGCTGCACTCAAACACCACTTCTGCAAGAGAGCAATTCCAGTGGCGAGAGGCATAGCAAGGACAAACTGCCCTGGCAGGTTTTACCAGAGGAGGGTGGAACTGCTTCTGCTCACAATGTCATCTGCTGAGCCATACAGATCTGCATGTGGCCTCTTTTGTCCTGTGGCTGAAAGGCATTTCCCCAGGAACAAGAGAATGGAGAAAACTGGACTGCTGACATCATGGTTTCTCCTGAGAAATTTAGCCAGAATCCATTCCTCAACCCAACATCCAGGTCCTCATGCTAGCATATAGCACAGAATTCCTCCAAGGTCTGGGACAGGCAGGCCAGTGGGCTGGGCAGGCAACTGGGAGCCAAGTGCTGTTCTCAGTAAGTCTGAGTTAGACCAGATATGGACTGCTGAGAGGCAAAAAAAAATCACCCCTAGGATGAAAGCTCAAAGATATGATGAGAGGGTACTCTTAGAAACATTTTGCCCTGAAATCCACTTTAATTATCAAGTGGCTTGCCTGCTTCTAGCCTGTTTCAGCAGTAGATTTGTGTTTCTTTAAACAGATTAATTCTCATCTTCAGTTGCTACCAGTCATATTTACTTTGACTTACATTTGCAATAAGCAAGAGGAAAAAAGCCTCTTCACCACACAAAAAGAGCACAGCAAGAAACATCTGCTAGAATACAGACTCTCACCAGTGTGAAAAGGGGGTCTTTTCTAAGGTGGGTAGCATAACAAGCTGGTTGGCCCTGAGAGCTGCAATAAAACTTAAAAAACCCCTATGACTGGTTGCAAATGATTGCTGCATGCAAATGGCTGCTGCAGTGCTATTCTTCAGCCTTCAGTGCCTGTAGGCATTTAGGATTTACTGATTCTTGTTTCTTAAACACCATAGCCTTTGCCAGAACAGCTGCACAAAGAAATAAATCATTAGAGATGACTATTTGCTGCTCCTGCAAATGCAGATCTGACTACATCAGACACTTCCTTCCCTAATCTTACAGAAATGAACACTTTTCTGTACTCCTTTTCTGTAGTGTTGCCCTCACTATAGCAAAATCTGAAATGAAAGCAATGAACCTTTTTCTAAAGGAGAAACCCGTATGTTAAAATTACTTACACAGAACTAAAACCTGAACTTTTTCTCTCACAGGAAAAATTTCAAGGTTTTCCCAGAAGATCTGGATTTTTTTTAATGTCATAAATTGTATTTCACCAAACTTTTGTACTTATATTCCACCATCCTATGGTTCTCACAAGTACACAAAGTTAATCTGTGTGTCTTATTTTTCTTCTAAGGAGAGACTTTCTCTCTTCTCTGTTTTTCTTCTAATATATTCCCAGCTATTTATGTCCTTTTATCTTTAAAAGAGTGTATTTCAATATAGAACACCTCCACTTTTTCATAAATCTTATACACAGGTTTCAAAGCTTTATAGAGGAAAAGCAAATAGTCAAAATAAATTTTTGACTTCTCAGTCTTAAAAAATAATAATCAAGACCATATAAAATTAATATTATCACCTATTTAATGGTGATGGGTATCTCACAGTAATTGAAGCCTCACTAGTTACTCTTGTTTCTGTGATACTCTTTAAATAAATTATTTTAACTTGCTACTTCAGTTTTTCCTGTCATTGGCAACAGAACCCCATGGTAGTAAAAGTAATAAATGCGAGGTAAATGCTTGAAGAAAAGCAGCCCCACACTTGGTATTTCCCACTGCAGCAGAGCTCTAATTTACACCAATAAAAATATAATTTCTAAAGCTAAATATGTTCTGATTGAAAATATTTATTTTTCAAATTACAATACAGTCCTTAAATTTCAATTTTATAATTTAAAAACAATTAAGCAATAACAAAAAAATCATCCAAATTCATAAGAAGTTTGGCACAAGAAATCTACTTCTCATAAAGGGGACTTTTAACCATCAATCTGTGATTTATTGAGTTCAATGAGGATGAAAAAAATGCAAGCTATTCCAAACAACTTCAGAGGACTCACTCTCAATATGCTTGTGTTGTTTTCTTATTAAATGTCTGCCCCTCCAGAGTTTAAGCCCCATTTCTTAGCAGGAGAAGAAGGGTTGACCACAGGAATAGGATGAAAGAATGCTGAAAATGTTGAATTCAAGGTAGCCAAAGCTAAAACTCCGCAGAGTCAGGTCAGAAGGCTAAACAGCTGTTCAAACTGGATGTCAGTCAAGTTTTCAGCACATTTCATCATGTGTTGCACGTGCAACCAATATGCTCCTACTTTGTCACATTTTTAAAATTGAAAGAAGGGGAAGCAGCAGCAGAGGAAAGCTGTGGACTCCAACAGAGCACCCCCTGTCCTTGCACATCCACAGGCAGCAGTATAGAACCCAAATATAATATCATCTGACAGAGTATAAAGTTATGTTATGGCCCAAAACTAGGAGCAACAAAGCTCCACAGGCTGAGCAGCTGCCGCTGAAGCTGTACCAAGATTTCCATCGGGAGACAAACAGGCTAGAACACAACCACTACCTGAAAGTCTATCTGATCAGAAATCACTGAAGTGGAGGAACTGGAAAAAGCCCTATGGACTCAGCAATTAACCAGTACAAGACCAAGTCTTTTCTGTGGGTTTAGGAACCCAAGACCAGAATTAAAATGCTCTGACTCACTGTGTTTCTAGGATTTTATCTTCACAATACCTCTTTGCATTTCATTTACACTTAATTTCCAAATGAAGTGTATACCAGGCACAGACAGCCCATCCACAACACAGAAAACTGTTGGAGGGTCTTCTTACCCCTGCAGTGGTGTGTACTACATGGCCATTTAGAATACAGATTCAATCTTCACTTCAGCATTGCTTTAAGTGTGCTGGTAGCACTTGGGCACAACCCCCGGCAGAGACACAATACAAAATCACAACCAGAAAAAAAAAAACATCCCAGTGCACTAAATTCCTAGTAAATAAATAAATAAGTAAATAAATAAATAGTGACAATTTCTGGTTCTCCATTCCAGCCCTCTTCCCTCCCAATTCCCTGTTTTGCTCTTATCTGTAGAGATGCTAAACAACCAATTTGGGAAATGCTGCATCTTACTAAATACAAACATCTTCACGCTGCTGCTTTCTGAGAAAATTTGACTATTTGACATCATCTCCTTTCTCCTTGCACTTGGTAAGATCCACACAAATCATTTAAAGACTCTATTAGGGAGCTACAGAAAGCTCAGACAATAAGCAAATAACAGTGTTTTAGCTGAGACACATTAACTACAAAAGAGCTTTAAGGCAAACTGAATTGCCTAGCAGTTGTTTTTGCTTTAGATTAAGAGAAAATAAGCACAATTAATATGACTCAGCTGGTATGGTATTTTGATGGTGCTTGTACCCAGAAGCTGCTCCTAGAAGAACCTGGTAGACTTGGATCCACCACAGAATAAGAGCATGAGCTCTCTTGAGACCTTGCAAGAAGGAACAAGGATAACAAAACAGCTACACGATGTAACAAAGCAAGGAAATATGTAAAGTGATTCACAGCATCACCACACCAAATCTTTTTGAAGAAACTTCTCTGAAGTATTAGCAACAGGGATTGCAGTATGCTTGCTTCCATTACAATGGACCATGTGTGCTGTAGGAACAGGAAAAAAAAGGCAACTGCTCTTGGCAGGTTCCAGTTTAAGACAAGATACAGCAGGAGGTTGTAGGCAGAAATCAGACAGACTCCAAGATAACAGTGGGACAACAACCACCAGGATCACAGTTTGATCCAAGCTTGAGGACAGGCATTGTCAAAGGTTTGTGTTAGCACCAGAGCAAGGGGTTTGAAACATAATGAGATAGTATTACATTCAAATGCTTGTGAAACTAAGAGAGGGATCCCAGGGAGCTCAAAATGAGAGTCCAGGCTCAATATGTTTAATGCTGCTCAGAAGTATAAATAAATAAGATGGGAGATTCATCAATGAACCAGAGTATGAAAACTATCCTTGAAGCGAGTTTCTGAATTGATATGAGGTGGTGAAATTACTTTTGTCAAGGCCAGTTAATAGGAGATTTCAGTAAAAGTGACATTACATAATGACAACTTGGATAACAGTATATTTCTGTGTATGGAGAGTGAAGGCATTTGAAAGTTTATGTGAAATTTAACCAATAGCTTGGAAATGAGGACAAAGAACTGAAGAGCTTAGACTATGATATCATTATCAGCATGATATCATTGTCAGTAATGAGCAAGTGTGGCTTAGGAAAGTTAGAAGTTGATCATGCTGGCTGGATTAAACTAAAGGCTGAGCCATGACATACCAGAGAAACAGGACAAACTCTACATTTGGTAAAAAAAAAAAAAAAAAAAGAAAAAAACAAAAAGACAATTCTGTGTTCAGGAGTAAATCCGTCCTTCATAGGAGAACATTTATGAATAAAATTGTTTGGGCAAAATGTGCAGAGGAATGGATCAGAGTACAGTACCATTTATTAGATCATAAACAGCATTTTGAGGTCTATCAGGACCTTCTGAAAGACATTTTGCATGTGTTTTCAGAAAACAGGGAGAACCATTGGCAGATAGAATCACAGATGGAAGGTTTTAAGAAGAGATTTTCAGATAAAATTGAAGGTGAATGCAAGGATAAAATAAAGGCAGAGTGGACAGGATTTTGTTCGTTGATTGTAGTTAATAGAAGAAATAAGAACATGCTAACCAAGAAAGAAAGAAAGACTAGAGGAGGTTTTTGAGAAAAGCAAGGTAGAGAAGTCAAAGGAAGATAAGCTCTGCCAAGATGAGGAAGCCGTATCTGCGGAAGAAGCAGTTAAAGAAGTAGTAGGTGAGGCAAGGCCATGTCATCATGTTGATTTCTTTTTCTTTCCCCTAGAAGCAACCCACAAAGAGCTGTTTGGAGAGAAAGTGCACGAGAATATGGGGACAACTGAAAGCATAAGCACAGAGAAAGCATTACTCAGCTAAGCCAGAGGCAGGGGATAGAGGAGGACAGACACAGCCTATTCACAAGATTTATGCCACAGATGCCCCATAGCAAAAGCAAAAGAAACAGACACTGGAGGACAGCCAGACTGTAACTTGATGATAGGAAAGAGAAGTGAGCAATTAAAGAGTAGAGGAGGCTGCAAAAGGGAAATATTTTTAGAAATGTTTGTTGCTAAGGCATAAACACAGTGTGCACACTTTGATGAGCTGTGTCTTTAACTGCATGTACTGCTTTCCAGAGAAATTCATAAGAGAAAAAAAATGTGGTTCTGCTTTGGGCAAGAAGGAACTGAGATGCAGAAAGGGGTAATAGGTATAGTTTCATATGCAACATTACCTCTGTGCCCATCTCCCTGTCTAGTGATTGTGCAACACTCAGCATGATTTTATCAGCATTGACGCATCAGGAAGGACACCTTCTCCAGACATTAAACCAGTTCTAGCTACACTGGCCTGTAAACAGCACTCCTGAGTTAACAAGGGGTTGAGTGACTCCTTGAAGAAAGTTCTGTGCAGAAAACGTGAAAATATTCAGCATGTCATTCAGGAGCAGCCCTTTCCCTGGTTACTGCTCCTACCACAGGATCCAAAGGCAAATAAGACTCTCCTAGGAGCTCCCCATGACAAGCTGGTGAGCAGCAGGCTGCAAATCCATGCCATTTAATCAAGCGAGTGCACAATACTGATGTCTGTACAGTGCCCTACAGCTGTGTCTTTATGCACAGCAGACCTTGCCCTACTAACCCACAACCAAGTCAGTATTACTTTACAGAGATCATGGGGAAGTGTGTAAGGGATGGCTTTGCAAGGCAAGGGGAAACATCTAGAATCAACAAGGACAAAACAGAGCATCTTATAAAATGAGGAAGCCCATCAGCCTGTACTGACTTGATGCCTTCCCCCATCACCTTGCAGGGACTGCACAGGGCTGGTGGAGAGCCTGCCATGCTGAGCAGGCAGCACCCAGCTGCTACACCTGCTCAAGGAAACACACTCAAAGAGATGAGAAGCAAATGCTGTGTTCTGGCAACTAGACAGCCCTGCAAGAAATCAGGTTTCCCAGTAAGCATGGGGACAAGTAGCAAACAGATAGAATCCAAAGTTCAAATGAAAAACAGCAGCCTGGCATTAATAGCTCCTGCCATTGATAGAGTGAAACAGAGCCTTCCACCACCCTGTGATGCAAAGGGGCAGCAGCGAGGCAGCATGCAGGACAAAGTGAAGGTGATGCAGCATTTGAAAGCAGACAGCTTCAGCATGTCTGACCCGAGGCACACAGCCTCCACATGCCACAGGATTTACACCTGGTCACTGTGTGCAGCTCTGCCACCAGAGTCAACACCAAGAGAGGGGCACAGTGGGAATCTCCTTTCCACAGAGGTAGTTTTTGCATCTAGAAAGTTTCACCACAGGGGAGGGTACATTCCATAAGGGGAGAGAAAGTTTCACCAAGGGGAGGGAAAGGCCATTCCATAAGAAGTTGTCCAAAAATTTCTCTTTCCTCTTTGAATTGTTGCAAACCATTGAACATTGGCATAACTGGCAGATGGGAAAATCCTGCCAAACTGAACTGCAGTTCCTGCACAGGGATAATAAATCTTCCAATAAACCCAATTAATACTACTGAGCCCTACACTCCAAAAAGAACGTGTTGAAAGCAAGTAGGTGAGTAATTAAACAAGATGCTAATCTCCACTTTCTCCGGAGGCACATTTTATTGAGGAAAACTCGAATCCAGAGATAAAGACAGCGGTTTGGGATTTCTGTTTCAGCACAAAGGACAGGAGATTTTAGTTCCAGCTGTCCTTTTGTATGGGTAAGCCCATTCACATAGTACTTTAGCCATGTCTTTACTCATACAATTTAATGGGTATGAGAGAAACATTAAAATTAATGTACCCTAAAATTCTTTTCACATTGAAAACAGAAATAATTCTGTTCAGTGCTGTCACCACAGCACAATAAAATCTACTCCCATATAGCACCCTAAATTCTCTTACACAAAACTATATTTGCACGTTTTTCTCTAGGAGCCCAGTATCAATAAGGGAATTGCTTCAATTTCCATATTACTCATTTGTCTGTACAAATATCAGATTTACATGAAACAGTCATGAGTAGATTGTCATCACGTCCTTTGACAGATAAAACATAACTGAATTATACTTAACCAGAAGAAAATCATTCATATACATGTTGTCCCTTGTCCTCACTCAACACAGATTTTTTTCTAATTTATTTCTTTATTTTTTAGTGATCCATTTGCATTTTTAACCAAAGTGCAGAGGGGGAGGGGAGAACACGAGATCTTTTACACAGACCTTTAAAAACAGGCAGCTACTTGCCCCTGTGAACTTCCTTTATTGTACCAAGTGAGCATTGTTTCTTATCAGCTAAAACTATACTGTCTCTTAAAAAGAGAAAGAAAATAGATGTGACTTGACAGAAATAGCTAGCTTTTGTCACTTAAACAAAAAGAAATAAGCCGCAACCTTACCAGCAAGGAATTCTGATGAATAGCCACACTTTTCCCGTCAGCTCCATATACCTTGCAAAGCAGAGAGGAAACTCTTGCAGAAATCAGTTGCAATGCTGAAATTGCCCAAGAGGAAACTGATGTCTCTTTTACAAGCCATGACTACGCAAACCACAAGTCAGGCATCAAAGCAAGTGCTAAAAGCCTTGCCTGCCAGAACTGTAAATGCTATAACCCAGACATGGGGAAATGGGGTAGGAGATGGGAATAAAATATTATAAATATTCCCAGATAGCTAATCTTAGTATTTTTTTTTGTTGTTTCCCAAATGGAAATTGGTTTTAAAAATGTGCTCTCATACATTCCTAAGCAGAGGCTTGTGGGAGACAGAAGAAAGTACATGGAAGTCCCCGTGACAAATGGCACTCTCCAAGCCTCAGCACAGCCTCTCTCACTAACACATTCCTCAGAGCAGCTCTCCAGTCCCAATCTCCTGGGGGCCCCAGCGTTCACTCCTGAGCCCCAAGGTGTGACAGAGCCTGAACCCAGCCACAGCAAGGCCAGGAAGCCCTTGGGACAAAAGGAAAGACGGGACATGAAGTGCTGTTGGTTTGGTCTTTCTGGGTCATCTGCAAGGTGTGTCCCAGGAAACCCCATCCAAGCAGGGATGAGAGCAAGATCTGCAGACAAGCACATGGATCTAATAGTTTCAAATCAACCATCTTTAGTTACCACAATTCCCTTTCAACTAACCAACAGAGTGGTATGCCAAGATACCTCTGTAAGTTACAGTTTCAATAGGTTTGGGGAACAAAGGAAATGAAAAGTCAGGACCTTGTATTTTTGGGTACTTTTCTAGCTTATGTATTCAACAGTTTTAGCCAAAGTTATGTGGACCTCAAGAATGAATAAACATCTGGTACAAATATCCAAGTAAGTTTTCATTGCTCTGTCTACACATCTCTTTACTTATTTCACATATCACATTAGTCTGTAGAGACAGAGCCTGCACTGTGTTAAATTTCATCCTTCTTCAAAGTGGTAGGCATTGCTAAAAATAAGGCAGGCCATCACATACTTTGAAGTGATTTTTTTCCTTTTTGACTCACTGGCAAATGACAGACCAGTTTTCTCAAAGAAAGATGGAGGGATGCTGCTGCTTGGGGATTCTTAAGTGTTTTCTTAGATCTCTGTCCCTGTCACAGCAAAATTCCAGGGTCCAGAGTTAGGTAAAGGAGATACACACAGATCTCAATGCTTTATTATTCACGACACTGAAATTACAGTGCCACCTGTAGGACATCCACCAAAAAAAATTAATTTGGGCCTTGCTGGTGCCACAAATGCCAGTTATAATTATAGGGCTTTCTAGCAGTCTTGGCAGAAGTGTAGGAGCATAAAAAACAGATGACTCATGTCAGTCTACAGGGAGTTACTTGAAAGCTTTATTCACATAGAGCAACATGCATCAGCACATCCAGAAGAGGATATTTTGCTACAAAGATGAATCTTTTGTGGAAGGAGGATGTGCCAGTACAATGCATTCATAGTCCATCCACTTCAGAGCTTGTGCCAGTGTAGGCAGGAGAGATCTGCCACATCCTCAACCACTTCCAGCCAAGACAGACATCCTTGAATCTAAGGAAAGTCTCCATTGTGGCTGCACAATTTTTGTTTGCTTGTTTTTAACTTTTCCACTCTCAATTTAGTTTTTAACTATGGACCATGTAACCCAATGCACCACAATTCATTGACCGGTATTTGCCTTGCATGCATATGTTACTTTGCACTGGCCTTGAAAAGCACTCTTATATCCTTCAAAATATACTATTAGACGTATTTTATGTTGCTTTCTCTTCTTTTTTCCCCTCTTTACCGAGAGATGAATTTTCCACTTTTCTAGCCCCCAGCTAAGGCAATGTCTATAAGTCTTCTCTCCAATGTGTCATTTCAAGACATAAGGTAAGACAAGAGTAAGTAGATGCATCTTTGTAGCTAAATTTCCATTAATAACATTTGAAGTGGAAAGTACTCAACTGATTTACTTAATAGCTCTGTTGCTGCAAATGAACTTAAAAAGAGAAGGTGTACAACATGTTCAAGGGCAGTTTCTGCTTAATGTTCAGCTGTGGCCAGAAGCAGAACATTCTGAGAGATGAGGAAGGGAATGGTGAATAATATAATGGATTTAGGAATGCTTTTGTTTAGATCAATGGCAGCTTTGTGTGGAATATTACATAACATCACCAACAAACAATAGAAAGAATCTGCAAGACTAAAGAGAAAAGAGTGAAAAGAACGGTCAAGAATTGTCAGGGGAAAGAAAGTTCTTGTAGAAAGATGGGTTTTAATACAAACATGGATTTTAACACAAACAATGCTTTGTAGTGTGACTTGACTGATAAGGGATTCAATATAAATAGTTTAAATTATGATTTATATAGGGAAAACACATCTCTTTCTCAGTCATGTAAAACAAAAAGGGAAGGAACAAACAATGAAAGGTGATAAAATGAAGAGAAGGAAGTGGATTTAAGCACAGTGTTTGGAACTTGGGTACAGAACTGAAAATATTACTCTGTGAAACAGGGCAAATAGTGATTCACTATGTGTAGAGAGCAGTAAATTAAGTAGTTTCCAGGTACATTAGGTTGAAACATTCATGGCAAATTTCACAGCATAAAAACATTATTTTCTTAGTTATTTTAGCTTCTTATGGCCACAGCAGGGGCAAAGAGTCAGAGACCATCACTAACTTTTGAGGTAGATGCAAAACACAAGAATAAAAACTGCAGTTGGGTGAGTGATGCAGAGACTTAAAAAATTATTTGTATAGTTGTGCAAATACAGGCTGTAGAAAAAAAGGATTGTTGGAAGCAGAATAACAGAAGCATATGTACCAGGGCACATATGAACACGAGGGTAGCTCACAGAAATGAGTGACCTTGGTGAAAGCAGGCAGGTCAAACTACTTTTCCATTGTGTTCCTACAACAGATTTCAAATCAATTGGAGTTGGGAACTGCAGAGTAGAAAACATATCTTTCTGGTTAAAAATTCAAGACGGCATTTGTATTTTCTCCTTGAGCTGAGCAGCATTTGCCACAGAAAAAGGAAAAAAAAAATCCCCCAGTTTGCAGTTTATGTGCAATAAAACCCCAATAGACCAAAACAGTGTGTGAGTGTTTGTCTGAACTTTCCTTTGCCTACTCAGCCAACTAAGTAACTGATGAATGTACCAAAAGGTATGGGAAAGCCACTGAAAGCAGATAGCATATCACTTACCAACAAACCTATTGGTTACACGATTCCTGTCACAGGCTGTACAGACCACAAGTGGGATGAGATGAGTCTCTGCCAACCAACATGATTCATATTTGCCTAACCCACCTGTTACAGGCAGACCAGGTGTTATTGGCACTTAATATTTGCGATTGCAAGCTACCGACTCGCACAACATAAAGTTTTCCTTGTGAGCAGTAAAGATGTTCCAGCTTCCCCTGTGAGCTTTCTTTTCTATTTTAACTTATTTCAATGAATGAAGTGAATTTGAAACAGAGAGCATTAACCAGCCTTCGAGTGCTCCAGTCTTGAGAGAATGGTGGGGGTTTATACACATCACCTCAGTTTTGTATTCTCTACTCCGGATCGAGTCACCCTTGTGGGAGCATTACTGGCAAAATCAAAGGGGAGGAAATCAGCTCTGTATTTACCTTTAACACTTTGCTAAATCCCTGTGTGAGATTTTGAAAATAAAGTGCTGATGGACAACATGAAACTGGAAGCCTTTGAGCAGGGGATCAGTACTCAGAGGCTCCAGGCCTGATTCTTGCACTGACTTACCACTTGACTTTGAACCTACTTCTTCCACAGTTTTATCCCCACACTTTAAAAGAAGGTACACAATAATTACCTACATTGGAGGAATGTTATGAAAATTTAGTAATTAATTCCTCTAAAGTGTTTGGAGTCCCCAGATAAACTGCTTCACAGGCAGGAAGCATATGAGCTGCCTTTGTAAGGACAGCATTTTCAGAAAAGAAAAACACCTCTCAGTGGCCAGAAAATTGCTTAAACATCTTGAAAACAAACAGTAGCCAAAGTTAAGCATTTATTGTGGCAGTATACTAATCAAGAACTTTAGCATCTGTACAGAACCCTAAATCCCACTCTTCGCTTCAAAGTCGTTTCTTGCACAACCTAAAAGCCACTGCTTTCCTTTCATCTTTGATGAAAAGCCCTCAGCGGTCCCCGTCACATTAGCACTACTGCTGCTTGTTGTGGCTGTGTCTGTTTAAAATGCCTGCCAGAGAGCCTGCAACAGCTTCCCATTGTAAATATTGGTATGGACACTTTATCACTGACCCAGTGACAGAAACTGGGTGTTCCAGATGCACTGGGAATGTGGTGGGCTTGCAAGATTGCCAGCAGGCTGTAGAGATAGAAGCACAGCCAGGAGATTGAGGGATGTGATTATACCTCTCTGCTTGGTTTGAACCACACCTAAACGTTGTATCCAGTTTGGGGCACACACCCCAACATAGGAAAGATGGTGACAAAGTGAAAAAAGTTCAGCAGGGGACACTGAGATGGTTGGAGCTGGATGATTGGTGCTGTGAGAAGTTGAGGCACTATGATACTTCCAGCTTGGGGCAGAGACAGCTTCAGGGGCCCTCTAACAGCAGCCCTCCACCAGCTATGAGGCCATCAGCAAGACTATGGACGTGGGCTCTTACCAGTGGTAAGAGCCTTTCAGCAAAAGGCTGAGACACAAGAAGCAGAAGCTGAAACAGGAGAGCTATCTACATAATAAAAAGGAAAACCTCCTTCCCTATGAAGACAGTGGGACCGGCCACCCAGAGAAGTCGTACAGGCTCTGTCCTTGGAAGTTTTCAAGCCCTGATGGGATAAAGCCCTGAGTGAGTTGGTCTGAGCTCATAGCTGAGCCTGCAGGGAGCTGGAGGTTGGACTGAGGCCTCCTGTCTGGGTGGTGCAATGAGCCTGTCATTCTTTGTTAGTTCCAAACCTTTGTCTGACCAGCAAATCACCCAAAAACTTGTAAAAAATATTAAAATGTCTTCCCAGAAGAAGATAGACACATTTTTGGAAAGCAGGATATGTATGAACACAAGCACAAGTTTAGGACAATCTGTCACTTGTACACATGTGCAAAAATCTATGTTAAAATCCAGCCATAAAATATCACTGTTGGGGAAATGATAATGAACTAAGACTATGCAATCTCAAAAAATATGCTCCTTTAGAAGTTATCTTTTCTCACCATGACAAACATCCTTCTCCTTCATTCATATGTTTCAGCTGCTCTGCCAAGTCATCCAAAGTTTTTAAAGTATATTTTTTCACACACACAAAAAAAGAATAAGGCCTTTATCAAACTATTTGGTATTTTAAAAAATATTCAGGAGAAGAGGAGAGTTGTTGGATCTAACACTTTACTTGAGAAGAAAATTTAAATGGAAAAATAATGAACAACATGCACATTTTTTGCATTCATGCTCAACAGTTTCTATTTCATTTACAAGGTCATTTAGCGAAAGCAAAAAATAAAAAGGAAAAAAACTATTTTATTTCATGAAAATGAAAATATCTTTAAGATATCTTAAAATATCTTGGAAGTCTTCTAGAAACACCCCATATTATTTTCACATATCTTAAATTTATTTTTTCAAATAGTTCTAAGGCTGTGCTCTAAGATTACTAAGGCTAGCCCATCTACTTTCTTGCAGAGAACCCAAAAGAAGGATGTCCCCTTCCAGTTGTAAGACAAGTAGATAAAAAGCCAATGCAGCCATTGACTTATGTTATTAAGGTCAACAATTCACCAGCAATTCATCAAAAAACTTTAATTACGTTTATATAAGTCATTGAGAGTGCATTGAGTTCAATTATACTATGGGGTCACATGAGTTACACTTAAATTCAAATACTGCCATGATACAGCCATCTGAAATTCAGAGTCTTCAGAAATCGATAATTTGCAAAAAGTCAAATTTGAGACATTGTAAGAAAAGCCTGTCATACTATGTTTTGGTTGTTTGGGTTTTTGCTGTTTGCACATCTATTTATCAAATAATGGCTTTTCAAATTACACTACCATTAGGTACACGCACATCATCTAAATTCATTTGGGTTAACTGAATTTGCCCAAACAAAGCATTTTCCCTGTGGGCATTCCCTCTGGGCTGAGCTGGCTGCTCAGCTCTCGCACCTCTGAGGGACAAAGGAAGTCACATAGCAACGCCAACACATACTCCAGGAAGAGCAACGAACTCAGCTGCATGTTTGCCATTTCTCGTCAGTATTTTCTGCTGAGGTTGCACAGCATTCACAATTGGTGCTTCCTCTTTCTCTTTCTTCCTCCCCCACAGCATTCGTCCCAGGCCCAGCAATAAACTTATCAGGTGAGGAGGATGAAGACTGCTCTCCAGTCATCCTTTCTACCCAGCTATCATTTTTGCCCTTACTTCACTCCCCCAGGTTATTTGCATTTTTCATCCTCAGCAGTCATAATAATAAGGCAAGAGAAGGGAATAAAAGCATTCTGCAATATGTCTTAGTAAACATTTGAGTCACTGTGGCCTAGTGGTTAAAATCTCCCTCTCTGTTTTGAAAGGGTCCTACGTTAACATCTAAACACAAGGCTTCAAGAAATGCATTTGGGACTTGCTGTTCCTTTTTTACCCACTCTTTCTTTTTTTCTAGGTTCGCATACTCCTTAACAGGGAAATTCACTGTGGTAAAGACTCAAGCTTGGAAATCTCCAAACAGCATAAAGAAAACAGCACAGCGTTAAGCCCATAGTATACATGAGGAATGTGAAAATGTTAGGACTAGATTGCACCCTGACTAAACAGAACCATAAAAGCCTGAGAACTTGTGACAGATCTACCAACACTTCTACAGTGCTAATGACAGCAATTCTATGCAAAGGTGCTGAAGCCTCCCATGCAAGAACAGCTGAGGATATCCCACCTGGTTGTCCTTTGTGGTAAGTGTGATTGCTTAACCAGCCCTCGGAAAGGCTTCCAAACAATCCTTGATTAAGAAGACAGTATTATCTATGGTGTTGTCAGCTCTAATTTTCAAACTCATCACTGCAAGCAGCAATTTATTTTTCTTTTATATCAGAACTGACCAGTGTTTGGCACCCCTGAAAGCACCCTGGCTGAATAGGGAGCTCTCAGAGGAACTCAGGGGAAAAAAGAGAGTTACTGACCTTTGGAAGAAAGGGCAGGCAACTCAGGAAGAATACAAGGATGTTGTTAGGTCATGTAGAGAGAAAGGAGGAAGCTCAGCTAGAACTCAGTCTGGCCACTGCTGTGAAATATAATGAAAAGGGGTTTCAGAAAAATACATGAACAACAAAAGGAGAGTCAAGGAAAATATCCATTCTTTATTGTACGCAGGGGGGAGCGTTGTCACCCAGGATAATGAAAAGCCTGAGGTACTTAATGCCTTCTTTGCCTCAGCCTTTAACAGAAAGACCAGTTATCCTCAGGGCAGCCCAGCCCCTGAGCTAGTAGACAGACACAGGAAGCAGAGAAAAAAGCCGGCAATCCAGGAGGAAGTAGTTAATGACCAGTTGAGCCACATAGACACAAGTCTACAGGGCTGGAGGGGATTCACCCAAGGGTACTGGCTGGTGGAAGGACTCGCCCAGCCACTCTCCAACATTCATCCTCAGTCCTGGTTAACCAGGGAGGTCCCAGACGCCTGGATATCAGCAAATGTGATGTTCATCTACAAGAAGGCTTGAAGGAGGATCCAGGGAACTACAGGCTTCTCAGCCTGACCTAGGTGCAAAGGCAGGTCATGGGGCAGATGAACTTGAGTGAAAAAACATGGCAAGTACAAGACAACCAGGGGATCAGGCCCAGCCAGCAGGGGTTTAGGAAAAGCAGGTCCTGCTTGAGCAACCCGATCTCCTTTTATAACCAAGTGATCCAACTACTGGATAAGGGAAAGGCTTCACGTATAACCTACCTTCAGTAAAGCCTTTGATTCTATCTCCCACAGCATTCTCCTGGAGGAACGTGTCCATGGCTTGGACAGGTGCTCTCTTCACTGGGTTAAAGCTGACTGGATGGCTTGGCCCAGAGAGCAGTGGTGGATGGAATTACACCCAGCTGTAGGCCAGTCATGGTGGTGTTCCTCTGGGCTCAGTGCTGGGGCCAGGCCTGTCTAATACATTTATCAATGATCTGGACAAGGGGACCAAGTGCACCCTAAGTCATGGGTGACACTCAGGCAAAAGAGTTGATCTGCTGGAGGGCAGGAAGGTTGTGCAGAGGGATCTGGACAGGCTGGATCCATGGGCTGAGGCCAGTGGTGTGAGGTTGAACAAGGCCAAGGGCCAGGTTCTGCCTTTGGGTCATGACAACCCCAGGCAAAGATACAGGCGTGGGAAAGAGTGGCTGGAAAGTGGCCCAGGAGAAAGGGACCTGGGGGTGATGATCAGCATTGGCTGAACATGAGCCACCTGCGCCCAGGTGGCCAAGAAGGCATCCTGGCCTGTGTCTGAAATAGTGTGGCCAGCAGGAGCAGGGCAGTGATTGCCCCCTGTACTCGGCACTGGTGAGGCTGCACCTCAAGTGCTGTGCCTGGTTCTGGGTCCCTCACTTCAAGAAGGACATTGAGGGGCTAGAGCATGTCCAGCAAAGGGCAATGAAGCTGGTGAAGGGTCTTGAGCACAAATCTTGATGAAAACAGTTGAGGGAGCTGGGGTTGTTTAGCCTGGAGAAAAGGAGGCTCAGGGGAGACCTTATCGCTCTCTACAACTCCCTGAAAGGAGACTGTAGCCAGGTGAAGGTTGGTCTTTTCTCTCAGGGAACCAGCAACAGGATGAGAGGAAAAGCCTCAAGCTGCACTGGGGATGTTCAGGTTGGACATCAGGAAGAATTCCTTCACTGAAAGGGTGGTTAAGCATTGGAATGGGCTGTCCAGAGAGGTGGTAGAGTCACTACCCCAGGAGATGTTCAAGAAATGACTGGACATGGCACTTAGTGCTGTGGTCTAGTTGACAAGGTGGTGTTTGGTCAAAGGTTAGATTCAAGAATCTTGGAGGTCTTTTCCAACCTTAATGATTTTATTTGGTGAAAGCTCCAAGGTTCAAGCCATTGGAAATGAATCAGATAAAGAGCCTTTCCACTGTCCTCCACCCCTGTGGCCAGCATGACTCAGTGACATTACCACACAGGGCCTTTGACACTTCAAGAAGGACTTGGAACTCCCCAACCCCACTGCTACTCCTACACGTTTCTTCCACCACTATAAACAAACTCTGAAACCCAAAAATCTTGTTATGTGAGGCTTTGGACTTAACAGCACTGCAACAGTCCCTTCACAGTCCTGTATTACAAGTTCCAGCAGCTCCCATTATATCCCTGTCTGCTCAAAAAAAAGATGGAGGGGAACNAAGTGGCCCAGGAGAAAGGGACCTGGGGGTGATGATCAGCATTGGCTGAACATGAGCCACCTGCGCCCAGGTGGCCAAGAAGGCATCCTGGCCTGTGTCTGAAATAGTGTGGCCAGCAGGAGCAGGGCAGTGATTGCCCCCTGTACTCGGCACTGGTGAGGCTGCACCTCAAGTGCTGTGCCTGGTTCTGGGTCCCTCACTTCAAGAAGGACATTGAGGGGCTAGAGCATGTCCAGCAAAGGGCAATGAAGCTGGTGAAGGGTCTTGAGCACAAATCTTGATGAAAACAGTTGAGGGAGCTGGGGTTGTTTAGCCTGGAGAAAAGGAGGCTCAGGGGAGACCTTATCGCTCTCTACAACTCCCTGAAAGGAGACTGTAGCCAGGGGAAGGTTGGTCTTTTCTCTCAGGGAACCAGCAACAGGATGAGAGGAAAAGCCTCAAGCTGCACTGGGGATGTTCAGGTTGGACATCAGGAAGAATTCCTTCACTGAAAGGGTGGTTAAGCATTGGAATGGGCTGTCCAGAGAGGTGGTAGAGTCACTACCCCAGGAGATGTTCAAGAAATGACTGGACATGGCACTTAGTGCTGTGGTCTAGTTGACAAGGTGGTGTTTGGTCAAAGGTTAGATTCAAGAATCTTGGAGGTCTTTTCCAACCTTAATGATTTTATTTGGTGAAAGCTCCAAGGTTCAAGCCATTGGAAATGAATCAGATAAAGAGCCTTTCCACTGTCCTCCACCCCTGTGGCCAGCATGACTCAGTGACATTACCACACAGGGCCTTTGACACTTCAAGAAGGACTTGGAACTCCCCAACCCCACTGCTACTCCTACACGTTTCTTCCACCACTATAAACAAACTCTGAAACCCAAAAATCTTGTTATGTGAGGCTTTGGACTTAACAGCACTGCAACAGTCCCTTCACAGTCCTGTATTACAAGTTCCAGCAGCTCCCATTATATCCCTGTCTGCTCAAAAAAAAGATGGAGGGGAACAAAGGTGAAAGGTTATTTTTCAAAGAGTGAAAAATAACAAGTGCGAAGATAAGAGAGAAGATATGATAAGACAAGCAAGTGGCACAGGTTCCCACTTTGCTACATGTTTCTTCCAAGAGCCTGCACCAGTTCTGTGCTGCAAAGTTCAAAGGACCTTTGAAACTTAGGAGAGCTCCTTATCTCTTGAGGAGCTCTCCATAGCTTCCCAGGGAGACCCTGCTTACCAGAACACCCATCCACCTGGTATTACAGTTTCAGCTCTCTAAGAAGCTCTACACATTTTCTCCAGTGTCACCACTTAAAAGAAGCTCCCTTGCTGTACTACGGCGTGCTACAACATCTGTAACCACATCTGTAACTTCCCTGGTGCTACTCAGAGTCAGAAAGTACCGAATGCCTTCTGAGTGTCCTCACTTGTCTTAGTCCTTCTCACAGCACTCCTCCACCTGTCCTGTGCCACCTCCCTGCTACCACTGAGCTTTGTCCCAAATACCCACATCAACCTTGCTCCCAAGGCTGCCACAGAAACAGTACGTGCAAGCCACTTCCCAGAGCTGGAAACTACAGCAGGACTCTGCAAGTGAGGTCACAGGTGGTGCACAAGGCTGAGAGGCCCCATCCAAGGCTTCACAGCACCAGCAGCATCTCCAGAATTAAAGCAAGCTCCCTTTGGCATTGCAAGACAATGCAATATTGTTAGAGAATAAGGTACATGTGCCAATTTCATCCTCAGCCCTTTCTACAGAGCTCGACCCAAGTCTGCTACATAAAAAGAAGTATGGATAATCTGGGTGTCCTAAGGGGATGCAGAGAGGAAGTATTTGTACCTTCAATAACAAGCTGAAGAAATTTGATCTCAGGGATTATTATTTTTTCTTATTTACTTACTTTTATGCCAGATTTGGAAAGAGGAAATAAAAGTGGCTTTTTTATTCAGTGCTCAAACTGTGTCAGAAAAAGGTATAGTGGAAAACAACAGAACACAGGAAAAGAGACAACAACAGAGACAATGTCAAGTGAGGTCTCCATGAGGAATTCTGCCATTCCACAGTCTGGGCACATCCTGAAGGAAGATTTGCAGAGCTTCATTGTATGAAGTATGTCTCAACAGCTTGTCCTTCCATAAACTTTTGTCTTTGCTTTTTGAACATATTTATACATTCAGCAAAATAAAATCCACACTAACTGCCACAATTTAATTCTGCAGTGTGTGAAAAAGTACTTCTTTTTTCTTTAAATTCACTGCCAGCTTTGTTGGGTTTTTTGAGGTTTTTTTGGGGTTTATTTGGAAGTATTGGTTGTGGCTTTTTGTTTGTATTGTTTTAATAAATTATGCATAGTAGTTTTCCCGTGGAAAAAATGGGTATTCTCTGCCACCTTGTAACCACCTCTGTGCCAGTCATAACTGACAGACCTCTCACATTACCTCTCAATCCTCTTTTTCAGGCTGAGGAGCCCCAGTGCACTCAAACTCTAGTTCCCCTTTTTTCAAACCTTGTTTCCTGCCTTTGCTTCCCATCGTTGAATCAGCTGTTAGCCCACAAAAGAGCTGTAGCTGCCTTGGCTGTCACGAGCCTTTGGCAACAGCCCTGCCAAAAGGTGTCTGGAAATCCAAGTCCTCTGCAGTGATACACATGTGGGCAAGCAGTGCAGTAGGCCACCAACAAAGAATCTATAGAGCAAAACCTGCAGTGCCAAGGATCTGACATGCACACAAGCGTTGTAAATGAGTATCAGTGGTCCAGTCTCGTGGGCTGATTAGCAGTGCACCCCTGGAGCACATCTGGTTAATTTTATTCAAAGGATATTCTTTTTGTACACTGCAAGATCTGTCTGCCATGTGAACTACAGCAAGGTAAGTGGGGATAATCTGGAGATTTGCTTCAGAAGTGCACTCCTTATCTGAATGAACACACCTCCCCTATCAACTGGATGCACCTTCAGTTCAGGTGGGCTCATAAAGCCAAAGAATGCTGGATTTCTGAAGAGTGTCATCTTTACCCCCAAAAAAACCCAAAATCAGTATGTCTCCCTTGATACATATGAATCCATTTGGTTATCAATTTGCCTCTTCTTATTCCTCTAGTACTCATTCAGCTAATAAATTACATGCTACAGTATCTGTTCTAGCATTTCCTTTTTCCAGTTGCTTTAGAATTTTCCATGAACACTGATGGGCGCTCACAATCTACAAGCCTTTTTTTTCCTTATTTTCTTTAAAATTAATTCTTGTAGTAGCCCATTTTGGGATAGCTCCTTAGATTTCCTCCACCAAAAAAAACCCAAAACACCAAAAAACAAAGACTCCCCAACAAAAAACCAAAACAAACATACAAACAAAAAAAACCACTTTCCTCTAGAAACATTTAGTACAACCTCACATAATACTGTTTATTAGCCTGTGACTCCCTCCCCCGTCCATTTTTTATTACTTTAGTGATCAAATCAAAAAGACTGAATATTTACCAGAACTTATGGTCTTTTCCATTTTATTCTACTGAATATGGCTCCCAATTTTTTGAAAAAAACCACCTTCTTATTTCTAACAGACTGCTGTAATTTGCTGTTTACACATACCATCTTTGTCATGTTATTATTGGTATTTTTTAAATCTTCCATGACAGGGATACATATTTACTCCTAATTTCTACTACTAGAGCAACTGAAGATCCTTGATGCCATTTCAAACAGCTTGTCCTTTTAGCTGTTTCTCATATTTTCCTCTCAACACACATTGTCACATAATTAAGTCCACTTTTTAAAGTTACTTTACTTGATTTCTTAACCACCAGACTGATGCTGAATTTGAAGTCACTGTGGGTCCTACACTTGTTTAACTTAATAAAGATGAGATATATAATGTTTTCTTTGTCATTCCCCTTAACCTTCCACATATGGAATATAAATTTTATCCAGAATGCTGGGGTTTTTTATGATAACTACTTCCTGCTAAATAATCTTGATAACTGAAAAGTCCATAATCAAAGAAAAAGATCCCTATATATTAAGTACTGATGTTAGTTTTCTCAGAAATCCTGAGTTGGAAGATTAACAGTAATAATAAAAGCAACAATAACAGTGTCACCCCAAAGCCAAGGCAGGAGCCAGGGAGGCTGCAGGAGGCAGCAGGACACTGCTGCCCCACGCCCTGGGGCTGGTGACACCTGGCAGGAGAGGACAGGGGTTGGGCTCTGCTAGGAAGCAGCACCATGCCCCAGCCGTACGCAGAGCATCTGCTCATCTCTCCTGCTAGGAAAACCTACTTGTTTCATAAATACTAGGTAGCATGCACACATTAAGCATACATTCATACAGCAGTGAATTTACAAAAGCCTTTCTTTCCCACCCCTTAGGCTGTCTGCCAGAAACACTCAGCTGTAGGTTTCTCTGCAGTCTAAACCCACATTAAAAATCTGAACCAGTATGACCCAAGCCTTCTTAGGCTGTGGAGTGTTTAATCATTAACTACTTGTTGGATCACAGCAGATTTCTATCAGCAGCACTTTTCCTGGTCCAGCCTCTGCATTAAGGTTGGATGAAGCGCAGGTTTAAAGAGCAGAATGTGACAGCTGGTGGAGTGCCCTGCTCCAGCAGAGCTCAGCAGGGATCTAGGCTTGCCTGCAGGACTCAGGATTCAGTGGAATGCTCCTTGGGACTTCTTGTCCTCTGAGAGGAGACAAGCAGAGTCTGAAAAGGTATCTAGTTTCTATGCATGACTCCACGAACTCTATCTAACCAAAGCACGGCAGAAGTTGGTAATGTGGAACTGCATTCATTGAGGAACTGCATTCATTTGTGTAAAATGTCAGATTATAGATACACAAGGTATTCAAGAAAGCACTAGTTGTAACTAATTTTGAATCCCACAAATTGTAGTCAAATTAAATATTTAAGTGATTTTTTCCCAATCCTGCCTTACCAAATATTTCTCTTTTGGAGAAACTCAAAGGGAACATTACACATAGATATAAAGCTTTCAGGAGGCTAGGTATGAAGATATTTCAGAAGAAATGCCACACATAAATCTGACTCTACCAAAATCTGTAAGAGATAACAGGTTCATTTCAATGGTTATACTCATCAGAGGCTCCCCCTCCCGCAGCTGCTCAACCTTCTGCTGAAGAAGGTGACAGCAGTACAGGCATCTTGTCCCCAAAGACACAAAGCTCTGTAAACACACAATGGAGTGGACAGTGGAAACACCACAAAACACAAACCCTAAGCCTCTCTTTACACAACTTTTCCATACCACAGCTCAAACCGTTTCCTTCCCTCTTCTCCAGTAAGGAAAACTGCATTCTAATCCACAAGAATTCAATAAATAAGATTTAGACACTGACCATTTCTGTTACCACCAAAAAAAAAAAAAAAAAAAAAAAAAGTGAAATCACTCCAAACAGATCAGAGTGAGGACTAAAAATCTTGAAAGAAAATTTAAACTCATCCTGGACAGAGAAATATCCAACTGTATTTTTTTCTCAGGGCTAGTTTGCAGACTTAATTTTTTAATGTTCTTGACTAAATACAGCTCAGCTGAATCCTCTGCAGGCACAGAAACCCCATAAATCAAAGACTGAACAGTAGTGACCACTGCCATGGACTACCAAATTATCCACAGCCCCTGAATACTTAGGAGATTGACAGCAGGGAAGATAGTCCACCTGCAGAAGAGCACTGGTTTATAGTTCAAGGCCTTTCCATTTCCCCATTTGCTTTGCAGTACTGAGCAAACTTGGCTTACCTGTCTCCCTTCCTCAAATCATCCAAGGAAAGCAATAACTGCTCTCTCCTGCAGATGGAAGTGTTGTGAAGGGCAGATGTAAATCTACAAAACACTAGGGAACTTCACTCCCCAGATGTGGGGACTGCAGTCCCCAGGCAGCATCCAAACAAGTACTTGTTATTAAATGCTAGCTGAGATCTATCCACCTCATTAACAGCAGCAATTAGCCTTTCAACAGAGGAAATAAAAATATCCAAAGATCCAAAGTTGCTGACCAAACTCTCATGATTTTAAGTTAATGAAGCTGATGGCAATGCCATAGCTACAGTGACACAGAAGTCAGCTCTCGGAGCAAGAACAGGAGGTCCTCTCCCACAGAAACATCTCTGGTCCAGGGGCTACAGTGCTCACATAAGAGCATTAGTGCTGATGTATTCTTGACAATCATTCTCCTTAGGGTTATGTGCAACACCTGCTTATGATGTCTGACAGCAGAGCCTAAGGAAAAAACTAAAATTTTTAAACCTACCCATCCTTCTCCTATAGAAATCCTCCAGCTTCCAGGCATTCACAGAGAAACCCCTTTTTTTTTTTTTGCAGAGAAGGCAGATGATGGAGCTGAACCTGTGTTCAATTCTAGTTTAATAACATTCAATCTCAAGAAAACTCTTCCTTTTACCCCACCATTTAAAAATTTCAGACATTGCTAGATAGTAAGGAAGTTTCCTCAACTTACAAATTGTTTTCTCTTTTCTTCTTCTTCTTCCCTTACATCCTCAAAGTTGATGAAGCAGAGGACACGGGCAGAGCTCCAAGAAGACTGCAGTAGGAAGAGCAGTGATTCTTGCTACCTTCTCACCAGTTGTGCTACAGACCTCCCAGACATGAGCAGGAGATGAAGCGAGCACCAGACTTTCTCTACTATGTGGGGATGCTCCACATCAGAGTCAATTACACTTCTGCTCAGTGAGTCTCTTCAGAGAGACAGAAAGACAACTCCAAACAAACACAAATGGTGACTTTGCTTTCTTTCTTCAGATCTACTGACACCCCCTTCTCTTACTCTTCAGTTCCAAGAATTGCATTTTACCTGCCGAGCTTCCTTCAGTTCCTGGAACACCTGGGGCTGAGAAGAGACCAATCATTCAGAGCAGCTGCTTTTCCCAAGCCGCCATCAGCCCAGCTGCAGCAGAATCCAAGTTGCAAGTGTGACAGCTGAGCAGGGAGAGAAGCTCTGGGAGTTTGCTCTGGCGCAGGCTGGGGCTGGGAGGACTGGGAGAGGACTGATGTAACAAGACCTATATAAGGCTTTGTGACAACTAGCAGTTGTCTCAGTGGTTTTACAAGTATCAGTTGTATTTACTCTAGCTGAAGTGTTGCTGTCTGCAATAGAAATTCAGGTTTCCTATGGCTGCTTCTCAATTCAGCATTCATGAAACAGCCAACACCCTTGGTCAGGATCAAGGGCTCATCATGGTAGATACTAGGTAGATAAAGAAGATGACATCATCTCATCCCAAAGACTTGGCAGAGATAAAGAGGGAGTAAGATGATGACAAAGTACCTGGAAAGGGAAAAAACAAATCCAATCATGTCCCCTCTTGGCCTCTAGCAAAATAATGATTATGTGTAAAGCCCTGATTGTATGCATATACGTAAATAAAAAACAAGACTCATACTCAGCACTGGGAAGTTGTTTAGCTAAAGTCTGCAAGCTCCTGCCTGTAATAATCTTCCTACCTTCTGATTAGAGCCAAGAAAAGGGTTTAGCATTTTTCCCCTTCTCTAACCTAATACTATTTGTAAATGTGTTTTTCCTTTCTCCTATCTTTGCAGTTGGTTTTATTTATGTAGACATGCCAGTGTGGTAAACTTCAGACCCATAATTTGTGGCTTCCTGACTTGAGGATGGTTCTGAAGTAGTTCTTATGTGGCTGTTCCTCCAGCCAAATGTTTACACACATATACACTGTGCATAGCTTTTAGTTATGTGCATGAGCAAGGGTTCTGCATGCTTCACATAACTTTTCAGAGTCTACATGTGTTTCTGATCATGACAACACATTGAAAATATGTGCCTACAAAACACATTTTAAATGCATTTATACAACACAGTATGTGCTTACCCTGGAGGTGTTTCTATATATAGAAAAGTTCAAGATTAGGCTTCCTGTTCTTATTCTTTCCCTTTAAGTTATTCTCTTGTTATTCATTGTATCCAGGTTTCCATTACCACTCAGTTATACATTATTTTTCACTGGCATGAAATCAATCAAACCTAAATTCTGATAATACACATTCACATGATAAAGCATGAGACTATCCCCTAAGGAGATATCTGGACTTCCACTTTTCAGTCAATTCACCAACATTGATTGTGTGGGAATGAGCATCAGCTCAATGTCTCCCAAGAGACAATACCTCATAAACCTTCAAGGTATCAAAAAGTACAGTTACAAAATACCAACAGTGCTCATTGTCACCAAATTGAACATATATGGGCTTTAAATCTCTTTTCTTAAAAAAAAAAGAAAGGTAAATCTAGTAAGTTCAGTCCTGTTTTTAATGGTTTTAAAATGTAATTTAGCTCCAAAGTTCCTTTTTTTTAAATTTGGTTCTTTTGGCTTGCAGATGAGGCCCAACAAGCCATTCTAAGTTTCTTCCAGATGTCAAAGTTGAAGACATTTACAAGAATTTTCATACCTGAATCTTGCAATAAGCTACACCCAGCACAAAAAGTCAGTCACCCTATTGGCCCCAAATAGGAAACACAAAGAGACATGGCTAGTTCTTGATTGCCGCATACGTCTGAAAGTATTCACTCTTTTAAGACTTTACAGTACGAGAGTTAAACATTACTTTCTCCACCATGACCTTCCTTCTCTGAAGGCCGAGATGCAAGAAGGGAAGGCAGGCAGGCTGCAGTAGCCCTGGGACCTGCACCATAACTTGCCAGTTCCCAGTTAACAGCTACAGCCACCTCTGGGGTGGCCTTCTACCAGTGAGGAAATACAAAACACATATGGCCACAGCCATAGTATATGGTAACACTTTAAACTACATGAGTTTAACAAAATGAGTATGTGTGTTCCATAGCCTTTGGAGTAATCTTATAAACTCAAGCAGTCCTAAAAGCCAACAGTGCTACATAAATGTATTCACATGCTGATAAACGCCTGCAGAACCAAGACCTAAATTAAGCAGATTCTACAAACCTCATTATTGTCTGTATTTACAGAATATGATCTATTTGACATATGTACGTTCCCTTTTGGTCATCATTATCTTGAATGGATTTTTATTTATGTGCATGACTAGACAGGCTGTATCTTGTATGAATACCAGCATTCATCCACAGAGAACAATAAAACATCTTTCCCACTGCAAAGGTTTGTCAGAGAGCAGAGACCCAAACAGCTCAACCAAGCAGTCAAAAGCCACAAAGAAATCCACATAGGAAACCATGTAAGCAAACATTTTCCAAAGGACTTGTACACCAGGATGTGATACATAATCTGCTTACTGCACTGTTACAAACAAGTCAATTTGTACCATTCAGAATATTTTCACAATCTATTTGAGATAAGAAGAGAGGGCTGAGAGGACTAGGAAATCCAACCAGGGTTAGGTCATCACTGACAAGCCCTCAGCAGCCCAACCAGCTGAGTAATTCAGTAATTCCTGTGGTGCTCTCCTACAGCAGTCACACAGATAAAACCCTGATGGCACCACCAGTCAGACTGCAAGTGCCAGCTGCTCACACAATGATATTTGAAAAAAAAGGTTAAATAATACAGCAGCAAAACATTCAGAAATTCCAGAGAGGATTAGCCTTCTGCACGGATCAATGGTATAGAGCCTTACCCTGCCAAGGAGGAAGCATCATTCCTCCTCCTTCTCCACCCTCGTGAGCAGGACCTAGAGCTGATGTTGCCCTTCCCTGAAGTGGGAGGAGTCCAGCAGGAAGGCAAAATGGGAGGATAACCAGCTCACTCAGGATCTCTCTTGTGGCCTGCTGGTCCCAAAACACACTCTGGACTAGATTCCCTCTCATCCATTAACTTTCTCTTCCGAAAGAGAATGCTGGGTCTGGTTCCTGCTGATAGGATCATTGGGAAGAGTAAAGTACTGACAAGGAGCAGTTTTGGACAGCAAGGAAGCCAAAAGGCACACAGAGGCATGTTTGAGAGAGTAAAGCTCGAGCATGTCCTGAAAGCATAAGTGGTCCCCACAAGTGTCCCTGTGCTGGCTCTGTGCATTCTGGACCCAATCTGGTAACCAAGAGGCAGAGACTGACAGTAAAAATAAATAATTAACCCACAATCTCAAGCCATAAGCCATCAGGAATAACAGTTTTGTTCCCCAAAACATTTACTGTACTTGAACCTTGTTTAATGCCTGGAATGGAAATTCAGACCACTGTTTTACCCAAATTTTATCTAAATCCTTAATTTTTGGGGAAAAAGATACAACAGGAATTTTCAGTCAAATTATCTTCTAATCAAATTGAGGACAACTTCATCTAGTTTCTTCCTTTCCATTAAGCCCAGTCTCTTATATTACAAATTAAATTCAGAATAATCCACTTTTTCTGTTCATTCTGATTATGGTTTTTCAGAAGAATAAGTAGATATTTATCAGAAAAGGAATAGAAATAAAAAAAGTTTTAAGAAGGTTAAGTGGCGCCTGATAGTCTACAATCGGACAAGTTAAGCAAACAAGGAGAAGGGGAAACCCTACCTTGTAAATAAGGCAATTACAAATCTAGTTTCTACATTCTGGAATGAAGCCAAGATCTAAGTGTGAAGAACTGAGAGGAAAATCTGTTGTAAATTCCTTCAAGTGAAAGTCCCTATTTAAAAGGCAGAGAACACATTTTAGAAAGGTCATGAAGTCACAGCAGTTGTTTGGCTTTTTTTCAAAGCACAACTCTAAATGAAATTTGACTTGTTTTTAAAAAGGCAGAGATAGACACAGCTGCATTTGGAGTGTAACCCTTACACTAGGAGAATAACAATGTTTAAAAATAGGTTTCGCACTGAACTTTCGTGGGCACTTCAAATACCTACTGAGTAGGCATTGCAACATCAATGACTGTAAAAATTTATTCTTGTATATTCTCAGTTTAAAGAAAAAAAAAACCAAACAAACAAAAAAGAGAAAGATAACTGTCATAGAGGTATAAAGTGAGAAGTTACACATAAGCTGTTTCACTAAACTTTCACTTGAGTTAAGGGGGTCCGTGTGGACAGGGAAATATGACAACAGCAGGCTCAAGTTCCTTGACAATAGTTTGTAAGTCCAAGGTCTTTGGAAGGTTTTTAGCAAAGGTAAAAGACTGAATTTGAAAGACAGAGCTGACAAGTCATGCCATTTCATCTCTAATGAATGTTATGGTTGAGTAGTTTAAAGAGAATTCAGTGCATGGGTATATACATACACATATGTAAATACTTTTATACCTATATAAAGCTCAGGCAAATTCCACTGAAACTAGGAAACCAGACTGGAAAATCCACTTACATTACACCTTTGCATTTTAGTCATAAATTAAAAAGACTGTGGGTGTTGTGACTAACCGAGAGAGAGTAAATTGAGCCACTACATGGTGTTTACCATGGGGTAAACTCTTGCCTCTCCTGATTTTTAATTGGAGGTTAACTTCGGCACACTTCACTATAAACAAGTCCTGGCACTAAAAACAAAGAGACAAGGAATCATTTCCTGGATGTATTCCCATAATTCATCAAATATTCATCACTTACATTGCCCAGAAATATTGTCAAAGGTGATAAACACACACATATCAATAACAATAGTCTGATATTCTGCTCCATTCCTCATCACAGAGGTACCCAATCCTGATTCCAAGGAAAGCAACAGCGCAGTGTGCAACCATATCCAAGAACAGGAAAGGTCTGGCACTAACACTCAGAAGCCTTCCTGAAAAAGCATAGCAAAGCAGTACCTTGATCCTGGCACCCATTTCTGTTCACCTTACACATGATTGCACCACATACAAAAGTGACTCTGAAGAAGATACAGAATGACCCAGCAACACTTCACACACCTCCTACATAACACCAGAAGGCCCAGTCACTTCCTGTCACTCCGAGTCAGGATGCTGGCAGATCACACACACACAAAAAGAAAAATACTGCAAGAAAGGGTCCTGGCAGAAAAGTGATGGCAAATCCCAGAAAAAAGCTACTATAGCACCACAGGAAATGTAGGTAGTCTCAGACTGACCAGCTGGCAAGGCTGCCATATTTCAGGCAGTATATATTTGAGCATGCCCAGTTTACTTGGAGTTGTACTGTGCCTCAAGCAGACATGAAGACACAAATATCTCATTTGTAATTTTATGCATACTTTGAAAAACAGAGGTTATTTGTTATTGTTTTTTAGCCTATCAGGCTGTTACTCTCTTGCATTGTTACTTTGCAACATATATTATTCCCCCCCAAAAAAATTAAAACACAACACCCTTAATCATAGGTCATTCCCACTAATAAATTACCTATTTAATATGTTTATGTAGAGTCTTTTCCACAGTACAAGTCATGCTGAAATTGCCCTAATTAAAATATCTCCATTTATTTGCATGACTAATCAGTACTTATCAGTAACACGGCACTTTATATCTTCAAAGCACTTTAACTGCTTATAAATGGATTATCTGAAAACTTGCTCAAAAATGTATCTTGAAATCTGATGCAGAGAATCAACTATTGCTTCCTAAAATAACTACTGGCTTTACGGGCACTCTGAATTGTGGTGCGGGCAATGCTGACAGGTCTGCAGAAGCACACGTGTTACTTATGGAAAGAGTAAAGGATCCACAGAAGAGATAAAGGCAGCAGACCAGACACTGTTCCTTGATGACATGGAAAAGCAGATGGCTCAGTCCTTTGAGTGGTAGTAAAGACAAAGTCTATCCCACTTCCCACCATGCTTTTTGCTGAACAGAGCTGTCACACTCATGTGCAAATGAAGTCCCACATCCCTAAAATTGCTTGCAAGAGACTTGCCACCATTCTTTCACTTCCTCCTCTTTGGAGCTTTCTACAGACTTGAATGTCAAAATATTCAGGACATCTGGTGCTGCTTTCTGGAGACTCTGGCCACTGACAATTTGCACTGCATGAGAAATTAATTTCTCAGTATCATGCCACCTGTGTGTCTCCCCATAACGTTCATACCCCTGGGCCACCCACTGGTTAAGATGAAGGTGGGTATTTTTTTGTTTCACAGCTTGTTTTAACACAGAACTTATATACAGAAATAAGCTACTTCCATAAGCACAGAGCTACCCTACCTGTCCACAAGTTATTTTCCTTTTTAAAAATTACATTAGAAATGGCAGGGATGGGGCCATGTGTCTTTCAGCTCTATCAGGAAGCAGTATGAAAGAGCAGATTTTGTCTTGATACAGGCCAAACTGTATTTTAGAGCTATCAATATGCTTTACCTTGTCAGAAGTGTAGCCCTATTCCTTCTATTAATACTTTCCTTCTATTAAGAGGAAAAATCCCACAGTTCTCCAAAACAAAAAGTTCTGTTTTTCCAATGTTCTGCAAGTGTCTCAACTGAAGGAATGACAAAGGTAATCTTAGATGATGATTTTACTCTAGATAAGTACAAAACTGCAAAATTACTGATTCTGAATGCTACTGCTCCCTTTCCCTCTTTCCTGTGTGGTGTCCCTGAACGGCATCTTCTCATGCATTCATTTGATTGCCTCAGGTCCTTTAAACCTCCAAATTTCACTAGGGTTATGGTGAAGTGTGCATGGTGGCTTTTCTCCAGAAGGGCCTGAAAGTACTCGATGAACTCTACCAGGATGCAATCACATACAGCCTACCCACATCTCTGCAAATCCATCAGGTTGCAGAGACACCAAGAGATCATTAAGTCTGTCCCTTTCAGCAGGGTCATTTATACTTGGGCTGTTTCTGACAGAGGCTGCCTAACCCGTTCTTAAAGGCAACAAATCATGGAGGTTCCACAGCTCCCTTCAGCATCTTAAACCAGTGCTTAACTCTCCTTGACATCAGGTTTTTCAGACAATTCAAGCTCTGTGCTCTAATTTAAGCTTATTGCCTCTTGTCCTATAAATTTCTTACATAAATCCTTAATGTTTGTTCTTAGGACACCAATGCAGTTGTCTTTTCTTAAGACTATGCAAAATAGTTTAATATTTTCTCAAAGGCCAATGTTTTCTAAGCAAGGGGGGCTGTTGCCCCCTCTCTGAAACTAGCTGCTCTGGTAAGTACTTCAGGTTATTGCAGGCACTGCCAGCCCTAAAGTGACAGTCACCAAAAGGAATTGAAATGCTCCCCTCACACAGTTAATGAAAAGCTCTCTTGAAGAATTTGCTGAGAACCAGAGCCCCAGCCCTTTTTTTTCTCTTCTGTGTTGGTTAGAAATACAAGTAATTTGCCATCAATTCCAAGGCAGCTCATTACTCACACTGACAGTCACACAGTTTGGTTTAGACTCAAAAGAAGATTTGAATGCCTGCTGGTTGTGTCCCTTCAGCTTTGGGGAAAAAGAAAAACCCAAAGAAAAGTCAGACAAACAAGATCTGCATTGCTTTTTCCATTCTGCTGCTCTGTAGGCCCTTTCAACTGTGCTAATAAGTACAATATTACTTATTAAAAAGTACAATAGAGGACAATTAAATCCCCAACCCAGCACACTCAGGAAGTTAAAACTACAAGACATGGCTTGCTAAAAAAAAAATATATATATATCTTACCATCTAAATAGGTAAGACAGACTGTAATAAAGGGATAGATCATTAAAGACAAAAGAAAAAAACTTCTTCACCAACGTCAATGTAAACAAAATAGATACATCCTAAATGAAGAAAACTAAGTATGTAGCTGCGGGGATTACATGTGTGTTTTTCTGCAAAATTACTGCTCCTGCCAGCCCTATCACATGTCTGTCCCACTCCTGACCTGGGCGTTTTTTCAGCACTAAACAGCCCTTCACTGCCATTGAGCTTCAGTAGGCAAACGTGTAAATTGGGTGTTAAGTTTACAACATGAGCAGCACAAGAGAAATTGAGTTACCATTTTTTGGCTGGTGAGGAGGCAACAAATCTCACAGTTCACCTCCTCATTTCAGGAGAGGAGGGGAGTAGGAGACACAGAAGTTACCAAGCCTGAAGGATTCCCAGTCCTAGCACATATCCCACGTCTTCCCCGACGAAGAACTGCTTGAAATATAACTTATAATAAACAAATCATACCTAAAATGTTCATAAAGCATCATTACTTTAAAATAAATACACTTTATAACCTAGTGGGAATATATATTGCCTCTTCAATCCTCTGAATATAGTTTTAACTTACCCCAGATTTAGAGAGATCTCAGGAAAACCATAAAGTTTGCCCACTTGAAGCCACAGCTTCTCCCCCCACCCCAGAGACTCCTTTCTGTCTTTCTTTACCTCCCCCACCCAAGCCCTGAATACAGGAAGAGAGATCACCAGCTGCCTGCTGAAGAAAACAACTAGCAAACAGTGTGCATCATTCAGATGGCTTGGATGAGTCAGCTTTTCCATGTGAACTTTAAGTGGCACAAATGGTGCTTTGTGCATTTCTGAACCAAACGTGTATTTAATAGTCCAAGAACATAACACGATTTCTACTTGAAGAGCAACTTTTCATCCTAAATACAGCAGTGTATCTGTTACCTTACAATGGCTCCAGTTCTCAAACCTAGCAATAATTACATCTACCTGTGCTTATGTATTGCAGCATCTTTAGCCTTTAAAAATGCATTTCATATTGTTCTCAAAAGTTGACCCGAGTAGGACAGTGAAAAGAGGATCTAGTGATGAGCTTATAATTTTGAAAGCCACCTAATGTGATGTACATTGGTTTTAGAGTGGGAGGGCTGGGAAGGAACAGAAAACCCAGGTGTAGCAAGAATTCTGCTCTCCCAAAATACAACTGCACAGTAACACAGCAGCAGCTTGATCATAAGCATCCATCCCACAGCTACCTGCAGCTCATTGTCACGAAACTTGTAGGAGAATAACATTCAAAGTTTCCAGACAATAGGCTGAAAGATGAAACCCCACAGAAATGCAAAACACATACACATTTAATTTGTGTATTTTTTGTTTAGCACTGCTCAGATAAAGAATTAGTGCCTGGTTTTACTTCTCTAGTTTCTTTGGCCTTTATTACTTGGTTCAAATGTTCCTTAGAATCCTCTTCATCAACAAGATGCTATTTTCATTTCACCCCTTCAATCATAATTCAGAAACAGCTCTACCCACTCAATCAATCAGATTTAACACAAAAAGTAAAAGGAACAATCAGACCTAGTGCTGCATTGGACAGAACCTCTTGCCAGACAAACCATGTTTACTTAGCAGGGGAATTTCTTGTTTATCCTCAAGTACAAAAGCAGCACAAGAAACATGTTGAACACAACACTGCCTTCTGCAGGCACCCCAGTGTGACAAAGCCGAAACTGGCTGAGCTGCTCAAGGACACCTTGAGAAAATGATGAAGGTGGCAACAGACTGATTAGACTGGTCATCACTGGAAATCACTCGAGACCTAGAGAAAAACAACAGAAATGTTGCTTGATCCATGCTTTGAACAATGGAAATGAGCCTTTGGGGTCACCTAGTGTGCCACTTTCCATTAGGGCAGCACCTGGAATTTTGTCTTAGGGGTGTAAACTAGGCAAGAGTACTGGAACGGCAACCAGAGAACCGTGTTTTGGCAGCATCTCTTCTCCCACTAATGGCTTTTGTATGTTTTTTGGTGATTTTGTGACTGACTTCCACTTCATTTTAAAATGTAGGCATGTTATGCTCATCCAACCCAAAAAGCCTGTATCAAACCAATCAGGGTGATACAATTCTCACCTTACAGCTCCTGCCCTGAGTCAACATTGCCAGACTCAGCCTCATTCACCAAGATATCTCTCCTCACAGTCAGCTACATGAGCAGCAAACACTGTGTGAGACCAGAGGGTGCCCAAAATCTTCTTCATTTTGAAAACACACCAAATACTTCATCGCAAACTAGGAGAAAAATCCACGTTTGCAGGAGTGATCTGTGGGAGAAGCCATGTGCTTTGGTTACCATGGGTGGTTCAGGTTTTCTGAACTTCAGATTTCTGGTGATGTTTGTTTTCACTCCCTGACATTTCTTGATAGTGAGAAAGATAGCAGGAGCGCTTCTCATCACAGCTTCCCATCACGCCTCCCCCACTTTGGTCAACCACTGGGAAAATGAGTCACGATGCCGAAACCTGAGCTCTTCCACATCCTTCTAAAAGCCTCATTTCCCACACAGACCACATCCATTCCAAGCACAATAGCCAGCCACAGTCAGTAGCAGGTCAAACGCAATTCTTGTGGCCAGATTCACCCGTGTGTGAGCACCCTGGGGTATCAGCCTCGCTGCCTCTCCCAGACAGCCCCAGCTCACTCGTCCCCTTTGCTTTAATAAAGGCCTCTCTGTGCAGCACTAGGTGAAACATGCCTGTGCCATACCAGGAGCTCATATACTGCCAAACCTTTTTGGATTTTAGATAATGGCTCCCTCGTATTACCTCTGTGCTAACACTGTGACACATCATCCCTCCACAATGCTCCCACACTTCCACAGGAAAACACTTTGCAACTCACGCATCTTGTCCCATTAGTATCTTATTTGGAGGCCTGTCAGTAATATCCTGAGCATGAGAGAGGGAAGAGAGGGGCTGCTGCTTTAGCTGATGGGGTTCCCCTTGCCTTCTTGTCCCTCCACCCCACATAGCCACTGCACAGACAGCGGGAGAGGGCAGGTAGGGAAGGGCAGGAGGTGCACACCCATCTCTCCAACGCCACCTATGAATCCAGTGTTACAAAACTTTGAAAGAGGAGAAAAACCAGACCTTTCTCCGTATCCAGTGATAAGGAACTGATGTGTTTGGACCTAAAGGACCAAGGACTGCTTGGGGTGGTCTAAGTAGCTTCAAAGCAGAGTCTAAGCCAACAGCTTACTCAGCAAAGAGGAATTCTTATACGAATCAAGAACTTGGAAATATTGTCTTGTGGGCAGCATTATTTTTGCTGGAAGGCTTTGACCAAAACTATCTTGGACATCAAAACAAACTGATTATGCTATAAATATTAAAGGCTTTATAGCTGTTTGTTTGTGAAATAAATTCTTGGAAAGTCCCTTGGCCTTAATGTAGAGAGGAGAAGGTCAGAGAGGAAGAAGGACATAGGAAAAGGGAAATAATTAATTTTGGACATAATTTATTTTGCTCTCAGGCTACTCACTTATAGGAACTTATACCAACTTCCCCCCAGAAACCAATGGTCAAGAGCTACACCAGACAATAAGATTTCTGCGTGTTCAATAGGACATTCAGTGGCTTAAGAAAGAGAGTTTCTGCTAAATCTGTGTTACTACCTAAGAAAGCCTTTGGTCTTGCTCTGTGGAGACACACTTTAACAACACTGTTGCTCTGCAAGAATTTACAATACCTGAACTACAGCCCTCACTTTCTACTATCATGTAATAAAATCAAACACATCATCCAAGATGCAGTCGCTAAAGCTTGGCTCATTTTTTACTTGGATGAAAATCCTTAGTTTCATTATTATTCATTATAATTCATGAAGTTGCTATTCACAAGGTAGAAAAAGGGTTTTTTCTTGTGTTTTGGTTTGGAGTTTTGTTTGGTTGGGGTTCTTCTACAGTTTACAGATTAAAATTGTATGGCTCATTTGTGACTACTTGGCATTACAAACATTTTCACTGGAAATATGAGAGGATTTCATTAGAAACATTTGTACTGAAAACAGCTAATGGGGGATGAAAGAGGAAAACACATTAATAAGTAGCACTGAGAAGCATGCAATTACTTGGGGAATAAAAACATTAAATACACAGTCAAAACATTAAATATCAGTTCAGACTGTGGCATATTTTATGCCTCTCAGTAAACATTGCCCAAACAAAAAAGTCTCTAAGCAAAGGTCACAACGGTCTGAGGCTCCTTACCTGCAAAGGTACACCCAGAGCACATCTGAACATGTCGGGGGCTGAGCACCATCAGCCAGCACATCCCAGTGCTCCACCGGGATCTTGTCAGGTTTGCTCCACAGGGACATTTCAATAGTTTCTACTCTGGCTCGCTTGTAATGAAAGAGGGCTACACTTTCCAAGGAGGGTTTGGGGTGTCAGAAACAACCAAACAACAAACCAAAAAAGCCCAAGCAACTACCCCACTCAGCTGAAGATGGCACAGTGAACTGTGGGCTTCTTGTCCTCTGATTGCCTGGCTGCTGTCTGGCATAGAGAACATTCACCCTCACAAGAGCCCAGAGAACAAACAGAAATCATAAACTGACCCCAAGGATTCTCCCTATAACTTGGCGGGCGCTCTCTGGCACTTATTTTATGCTTAATTCCTCTGTCTCCATACCCTGTTGATCAATCTTGTAATTGCTTAAGAAAAGATATCTTTGCCCTCTCCCAAAAAAATATATTGGGTTAACTCCATAACCACTTAAGGGAGAAAGTCAGTGGCTTACATCATCCTGAAAAACTGAGGTGACCACACAGGGAGGTTTAAACAGAAATGTTTACATCTATTCTATGTCATGCTAAAACAAACACATTTCTCCCACTGGCAGGAACTGGAGAACACCCAAAGGCCTGGGGTTTTTTCCTCCACTGAGTATGTAATCCTCATTTTCACTCCTACTGGCAAAGTATGCACAACAGACAACTCCTGCCTGTTTCATATTTAGTATGTATAAAAAATATCCCAACTCTTAAGTGATACTGGATCAGTAATACTGTTTTTAAATTTGACTTTCCACTTTTGAACAAAGTCCAGAATAACCCAAACTAACTAAGCTTTTGGACCACTGCACAAGGCCCTGTGGGAATGACACAATCTTACCAGCAGTTGCTAGCTATCACAAAAGAAGACAAAACTGATGGTTAGGGACTTGCATTGCACAGGCAACAGGATAAAGAGTGGTTACTATTTTAAACTGATGCAGCAGCAGCACAGGCAGCAGAATTTTGTGAAATTACACACTGACAGCAGCTCTTGACTGCTTTCGTCATACATCTTACAGCTCAAGTGTGGTGTGTGGAACTATATATAACTACTTTGAAAGACTGCCATTGTTTCATATTCTAGTATCATACAAATGTAGAGGCAGAAACAAATGTGCCTGCTGCAGTTGTGTGGGGTGTTTTCCTTGCAGAATTACTGCCACACAGCTGAAGCAGCACTCAATGCAACACAGACCCATGCATTTAGATGGCCCCTCTTTTTTCATTCCCCAAGCTGAGTCTTTTGGAATGCTCTTTCTACATTTTTAGTGAATCACAGAATAGGCTGAGTTAAGTCAGTGGCTTCCAAAAGAGCTCTTGTCCATTATAAAAACCTTACAGCCTGCAAGAAGACAAAAGCATTCCTATGTGACAGCCACAAAGAGCACGTGCTCCATACCCACAGCATGAGCAAAGTAAAGCTCAGGCTACAGAGAAGAAAGAAGCCACAGTTGTACAGCAGGACAAAAGTTACTCCAAAGGACACAACACTTCTTTCCAATTGTCCATGAGCATTTCTATCTCACACTTTGAGATGGTGCACTAAGATGCACAGTGGAAATTGGGGGACGAACATCTTAGTGCAGAAAACACAAGCAGAAACTAAAATTCACACTCCTCTAAGACACCAATCCTGCTGGCAAAAGCATTTCTGAGAATGTATGTGCACAGAAGCCTTTCTGCCCAGATCATGTGTAAGATATTCCAAAAATTGAATGATGAATGCAGGAAAGCTCCTAGGGAAGTAAAACCTGCAAAAAAAAAAAAGGTTTGAGCTGAATTCACTAAGACCTAAGTTAAAGCCTGACAAGGAGTTTAATGTGGTCTATTCAGGATGTGATTGCAGGTATAGAGCAGTTTGTGAAGATTACCTGGTGGCAGTGTAATAAAACAGGACGCAAGATTTGGACAAAAGAAACATTTATGCAAGAAGAAAATTCTTGATCCTCTCCAACTATAAAGACAGTCTTCACCATCTGTTTCCTGGTTTGGTTAAGTTTTGGGTTTTTACTTTCTCTCCTGTCTGTTCAATGAGCACCAAGAGTATGTAGCATGTTGTTTTTAAAACAAGCCCTGCTTACGAGGAAGGAAAAATTATCAGCCCATCGATTAGCACAAAATTAGTATAATACTCAGTACTGTGTCCACCTCTGTCGGTCATCCAGAATTCAAACACTGATGAATTTAATTGTCCATAATACTAGAGGAAACACATGGCTTGGAGAATTGCCCTGCACTCTGTCTCTACAAGCCGTTAGTGCTCATTTTTGTGTCTTATTTCCTCTCACACATTACCATCCAAAATAGGATTTTTTTTTGCAATGGTTATGTAAGAGAAACGAAAGGTATTGGTTTTATATATTCTACAGACTACAACAGAAGCCTGCTCAATATTTCAAAAGTGCACATTCCTCACATACATATATGCATGAGTACTAAATATTCTTTTCCATTTTTGTGGGGTTTATGATCTCTTCCAACTAACTGCGTTGTTTTGCCACTGTGACAGAGTATTCAGAGCACTGTACGATGGCAGGATATCTGGAAATGTACGTTGCAGGCATTAGAGAAGTCAGCCTAGATACAGTTTTTGATCAGAGAGATACATGTACCTTCAACATCAAGAGATGAGCCAAGTTCTGGCATAAGAGCAGAATTTTTTGCAGGCTAAGCCAGAAGGATATCAGCTGTAATTTATATATAGACCTATGGGACTTTTTTTCACCCCTAAACTGTAGAGCATCCTCTATATTCACTATACACAGCAAGAAGTTAAGCATGATGGCCCTCTTGCATTTTTAAAGTAGAGAAAACATGACATTGAAGATGAGCAGAATTTCAATTTTAAAAGGCTTGTTTATACAACCTCTTTCGAACAGTTCAGCCTTTTTGAGGCTGGACTATACCATACCACAGAGCCAACAACATGGCAGTTTCAGCCCTTTTCCTGGAGACAGGACCAAACTGTAGCAGGTTCAGCTGCACAGCAGCAGTTCTGGTCATGTCTCTGGTACAGACTGCCATCTCAGGGAGTGAAGGGGAGTGGCACAAGACAGACATATCTACTTTGATCAGAAAGGTCCAAACCAGCCCCTCCAGTCATTAATGAGTCACAATCAAACATAATTAATTAAGAAGTGAATCAAACACCCTGTGTCTCTTTGCAGGGCTGTAGCACAACTTCATCGGCTTGTTGCAGCAGAATGGTGACATCTTCACAGACAGAATTACAGTGTGTTATTAACACTCCTCTTATCTCATGTGACTCCTGCCCCAGTCCCAAGTGCAAACTAGTATTTAACTTTGCTCTTTCCCCACCAATTATTAAAAATAAATCCTTCTTTTCAGCAAGACCAAAGGAGTAGAGGCTGTTGGCAATGTATCATCTACAAAAATAGTTAGTCTTACAATTAGAAGGTAATACAAAATCTTATTTTCTTTTCATTTGACTAAGCTGTGCCCAATACTTCAATACAGGAAGGGACAAACTATCTGTTTAAATGTAAAAATATATACAACTATATTTAACATTTAAATAACTTTAAACACAACTGTTTGCATACTAACAATCTTATGTACATTCCTTCTTAAACAATACTTTTTTAATATTCTCCTTTGTTAAACAAGTTTTATTTTCCTCCCAAAATACCCAATGCTACTTTAAAACTCTGGAGGGGTAAAAATCAGAGCTATATAGAAAATAGCAAGATGTCTTGCAATTATAGTGTATGATAGCACATATTTTTCATAAAAACAACGCATCATTCAAAAACTGAACCACTGTAAAAGTTCTTGTAAGTCCAACAGGACTGTCTTTAAAAGGTTACTTTGGTTAACAGCAAGTCATTCTTAAACAATTAAGGAAAAAGTATATATTCTTTTACCACCTCTACAGATGCATTTCCTTGGCATGTTGTAGCAATCCATATACCTTTAGAGATGAGCACTGCAGTTGTTCAGTGCTTCTTATTTGTACTGTGATTTCAATAAAATAGATTATATATATAAGGTTGGATTGATTTATAATTAAATTAGTCCAACTTCCTAAAATCTCTGAATAAGAGAACACTCTTCCTAAGACTTCATAGGAACTCTGGATATCAGAGAAACAACAGTAACACCATTACTTCTTCCTCACAAGGCTGATCTCATGCAATATTTGAAATATCATCACTACATTGCACGAAACTGCTGTTTCCCTGCTTATTTTCCCAGTCAGGAGAGTGACAACTTCTGTGAGCTCTGACACCCAGGCAGTCAAACCAGCCTCTGAGCATTCAGACAACAAAAGTGCCACTGGACTTCACAGTAATGCAATGCTTTTCTCTGAGTCATCACACATATTCCAGGTCATGTGTGGCCTCTAGCTCACTGAAATTTTACTCATTTCCATGGGAATAAATGCCTTCAGTTTTTGACCAAGAAGAGGAACTTCATCTTTATCTTTCTTCCCTCCTCACACTATGAAACCCTCTGATCCACCAAAAATGACAAGCAAAAAGGCAAAAGTGTAAGATTCTCCAGGAAAGAATACTGCATTAGTCACTGTGTGTCAGTAAAGCTGCAAAACAGAGGTCTGACCAACGAGCAAAGGCACTTGGTAACAACGCTGGGGACAAGTCAATGAGTCAACAATTTCAGTCTCGTGATCAAATTGGCCAGCAGCTTGGGCTCTGCCGAGGAGGATTTGGTGGATGATGTAACCAATGATTTTTTAGCACCTTCCTCTTGAAAAGGAATTGTTGCACTGTTGTGGAGGTCTGTATTCATAAAACACCTGCTGCCTCGAATATAATCCGTTCCCCTCACTAACTGCTTGTCAGACACTGGCCTGGAGAGGGGGTGCTGCGTGGAGGGGCTTTCCTCAATGATTGGAGGTATCCTTTCATTGCTGAAGTATCTGCAGAGGACATCTTCACCTGGACAAACAGGAGGAGGAAAACCAATTATTGCTGACTTCAAAACCTTCCATTAACATTTTCTATTTTTATAAAAGTATTCTGGTTACACTCCAAATACCTAGATCTGGGGTTTTGTTCATAGAACACCTGGGGACACATAAGCAGCTATCAATAGATTCATGGCTTTTTGCATCTTTAATGTTTTTAAGTAATACCAATAACAAAATAAATCCATACACAGAGAAGATACCATTTGACTGTTATATTCCATTCACACACACCAAAAATGCTGATACAGACTACCTTCATGCAAATCATTATCATGGGTGAGACATAACAAACCTTCTTCTAATGTGTTATTCAAAATGCTGAAGAGATCAGAGTTGAATTCATAAACTTCTCAATGTAACTCACAAATAACTTAAAAGCTACTACTATTATTCTGGACACGAGAAATTAATTTTGCAGGTGAAGATGTAAGCACTTTCCTCCCTGGTTTTGACCAGTGATTCACGATGATTTCTCTGTTTTTACTCTTTCCTAGACAGCTGACCAAAGCAGCTGCTGCTAAAGACATCCTACTAGACTAGGTAGGCCTTTGGCTCTGATACCAAAATACAAGCCTGCAGCACTTAGATACATTTCAAGCATTAAAAAAAGACAACACAAAACCAAAGGCAAAACCAAACAAAAAACCATATACACAAAAACCAGCCCTGCCACCTGGAGATAGCTCTGTTAGACTCGTTACTTATCTCACTTGTAATATCCCTCCAAGCTGATGCTTCTTGTTATCAGCTTCTGGTTTTGCAAGAAAATAATAGAATTCAGCTTGGATTTATATAGAATTAGACATTCATTTTCATAACTGATTCCAAGAATAAACTAGTCATCCTTATTTCCCACTCTAACAGGACTCAAATAGTCTTTCAGATGCAAAAGAGGGTGGGAAGAGGACAGTGTGGGAAGTAAAAAAAGCCATCCAACCGAACACGCAGTGTTATGAGCTTCTGTCTCTCTCCCATTCAGTGATGCCTGCAGAATATGTTGCTTTCTAACAGCAGCAGCAGTAAAAAGCAGCTCCTAAAAGGCCCTGCATTTTACATTCTGTGAACAAGCTTGCTTCTTCAACAGCCTCCACATCAAGCTAAACAAAAGACCTAGCAAAAAAGTAGTTTCACGATCAATATTACACACAGTAGTAAGGGAAAGGGCTGTGTGCAAGAGCAAAATGGTAAACCCGTGCTAAAAAGTCACAAGTACAGATGTGCCCCAGTCATTCTAGCTAACTTTTAATGCTCACTACAAGTCTAAGGCAGAAGGTTTGAGTCCCATCACTGAATAGCCTCATGAATTTCACAGTTACCACCTGGCATTCCTGCTAAACCCAACAATGGTCACCTTGCATCAGTTCAACAATATGCAAACCACAATCCTCCATTTCTAATTTAAACACTTTCATGCAGTGCAAGGAAATTTTGAAGAGGAAGAGAATGAGGGATAAAACTTTAAACCTTGCCTTTTCTCCCTGATCCTCGTGGCCTAGAGAAGGGTTCTGCAGCTCCTATCCAGCTTCCATCAGCAGGCATTGACAAAGGACGAGGTTTTCCTAGAGACAACATAGAAGGTTGGGACGAATTACATAAAGTTGAGGAAACCAATTTTTACATTTTTGCTTTTCCCAGTTAAAACAAAGGGAGAGATAAGCAATAAGCAGTTCAAATTGCAGAAAAAAAAGAGTATTTGAAGATACTTCCACTGGTGACATGTAAGAAATCAAAGTGCTGAGATTGAACAGCCACCTTCTTGCTAATTTAGAGCAGGAGTGGACATCATGTTGTAACCAAAACACACGTGGAAATGGCTTTCTGTAGCAGCAGAGCCCAGCTGAATTATATTCAATAAAGAAATAACATTTAAGAGAAGTTATTTCAGATGCAGAATTTCATTCACATTCACAGTTTGCACTTGATGGCCTTAACGTCAATCAAGTCTGATGAGCAGTCTTCCAAGACAAATCATTTCAGATTGACCAGAGTCCTTATCACAACAGTGGCAACAAGAGAGAAATGAACTCACCGTAGGACTGTGTTTTTTCTCTCATCTTGGCTGGTAGTATATTTACTTCCATGGGATACCCAGGGAGCTGATCTGAATCAGCAATAGTAAACCTTCGCCTTCGGCTCTCCTGATCCAGAAAAGAATTGGGAGACTCGGCGCCTTTGGACCCAGGTAGTGGCTGACTGCGTTTGTTGCCTCCTCCACACACAAAGCTCCCCTTCTCATCTCTGAAAGGACATGGCACTTCAGTTAGTGGCTCGAAAGAGTTTAAAGCTACAGACATGAGTAGGTTTGAAAGATACTTCTAGCACCCAGTCATGCTCGGACAACTGGCATGGTGCTGCAAACAAGCTGGGAAAAGCCCCCAAACAAGTCAGGTGATGGAAGACTTCATTATATTTAACAAGGAGAAAAGAAAGCTACCTCCTTCATGCTAAGTCACTCTTAATGAGCCAGTAATTTACCACACTGAGAACTTTAAGGCTTCACTGTAAGCCAAAGATTTATATAAACGAGACCTTTCTGTCCCGAGGGCATCAAGGCCCCTGATTTACTGCCTGCTCGGTACACAGTTGTGGCTCAGGAGTGCTACACAAATTTATCCATCTCTGGATGTGCAATGGTAACACCTATCACCTCCATCTGAGGGACTCTGCCTTTCAGACATTGTAGGAGTCCAATAACTGTTACTGAATATTTACCACCTTCTCTCTCCCTCCTTGAGAGTTTCAATGACAGATTCATAGTGTGTGAATGTGTTTTTATATATATACATATATGATTTTGATTAAATTCTGCAAGTACTTTTGGAAGAGAAGCTACCCTTCAAGTCAAGATTTGCCTGGAGGTCTTTTCCCCTTCCTACATGTTACAATCTTATTGCTTGAAGCAAACGTTAGCCAAGTCAGGCAGAAAAACACATAGCTGACTGTCTAAGCACACATACAACCCAGTATTCACAGCAGTCTCTGGATGGCACACTCCACTTGTCCAGCTCTCCAGCAAGAACAATGCTACAGCTCAGAGAATAGGAAGGAGCTATTTATGGAGATGCAGAGACCAAAAATTGCACTCAAATGTTACACCAGGAATATATGTATGTGGAGAGCTCTCCTACACCACCACCATGTGGAGACTGTGCTGTGGGGAGGGAAATCAAACACTGCTCTCTGACTCCCAGTGTGGACCAGAGAAGATCTGTGCCAGGGAGGAAAAAGAGCAAGATGATGAGGGGGGAGAAAAAAAAACCAACCATCACACAAAGGCACCACAATTTCAAGAGACAAGCAAAACATGCAGAAGTCAAAATAAAAGGCCAAACAGAAAGCAAAAGTACTGCCCTTTCTCCTCTTCCCGCCTTCCACAGCTTCTCACATTTGCTTTCTTTTAAAGTCAAAGTCAAGATACCTTTCCCTTTCCACACATCATCCAGGGAAAGTTTTACAGCTCATATTGCCATTTCCTTCCTTTTTCAACAGGGATTCAGCTCTAAAGGCATTTGATGCTCGATGTAATTTTGTGTCTCTTTAGGAAAGATAAATTGAGCACATGGACATAATTCACCTATGTGCTTGAAATTTAATGATTTGAAGAAACGACTAAGGCATTCATCTGCTAAATCTATATGCCTGTTATTATGCCAAAAAATTTAAAGATCTGGGCTTTTTTTAATAAGAACTGATCATGTGTAACCATAAAAGCAAGGTGAGAGCAGGTCAAGGTGGGTCCAACTTCAGTTGAGACCCTACCTAGGCGAGCCCCCCTCCCAGTTCTGCCCCAAAAACTGCAGTAATACAGCCTCTGTCTCAGCCCTTACATGACAGGAGGCAAGTGCCCTCCCACAAGGCCTGCAGCAAAAGGTCACAGTTTCTGTGCTGGACTACCTACATGTAACCTAAAACATCAGGGAAGGCCAGAATGCATGCTTGGCTTTCACATCTTGCCTGAAAACTCTTTTTTCCATCCCATTCCCAGATCAGCTGGCAGGGCTCTGGCATGAGTCAATAAGGACTTGAGAACAAACAACAGTCAGCCTTACCATACACACCACTCCCCCTCCTGCTGTGTACACAGGTCTGCATTTTTATAGCTTACATCACAGGATAAAAAAATAAAAGTTGATGTATTGACTCTCCCTTCCCTTCAGTGGGAACATATTTGTTCTAAACAACTTGCAAGTTTAAAAATTTAACATGATAGGCATCATTTAATGTGACATTCTTTTCTATCCTAACTCCCACAACAGTTACTCAACTTGCTAAAAAATAACAAATCCAACAGTGAAAAATGTTAGGGACAAAAATTACTTCTTGCTGTGTGCAGTTGGATTTAAACAGTGTCAGAAACATAACTCCACAACAAAACCAAGGGTGACAGTGGTTCATGTTCTGGGAACAACTCTGCTCTCTGTGGAACACAATAACCTTCCAGTAATAAAATCTGTTACAATCCTGGTAGTATATGCGTTTAAGCATAAGTTTAAGCAATCCAACTCATTTAGGCAGCCAGAAGAAAGTTTGAGATTTGCAGCTTCCTCAAGCTAATCTGCACAGAGCTCTAACAGCAGGCCAGCTCAGAAACAAGAGCAGTGAAGGAGGTCTTTGTTCAGTGGTGCCCGTTGGTTTGCATACCGAGGAGAATATGGAACAGCTGGTGGAGGGGGAATGTACAGATCCAAAATGGCAGGCTTCTCCTTCTTCAGTGAGGTATCCACGGCACTTTCTGAGCACGGAGACTGAGTTGAAGCTGGTAGAGGACTGGTCTGAAATGTTAGACAGCTATCAAACATCTGAACATTCATTTATCATTCACAGAAAGATAATTTAGTAATCAATAGCATTATATTCACTCCCTAGTGAACTACTATCTCTGATGTACGAACACTTGAAAAACTCTTAGAATTTATATTTTCTTCCACCCCCAGTTTTGGCTAACTTTACAGGCCCTCCTACAGAAGTCCTATCATGGGTAATGCATTCCTGAAGAATATTTTGCTTTTTCCAGTTCCATTTCTCCTGTAAATTCCACAGACAAAAAAAGCAACTGAGACAAAACCCCCTCTTCTATTTTCAGATGTATTAAAAGAATGCAATTTGTTAAATACAGATATGATTTGCAAGCCTCGTGAGGCCAGCATATGCTACCTTTATTTCATACAGTCCAATACCTTGGGGCATAGACAGGAACACAGTAAAGTTCACCACAAATTGGATCAATGGATATAACTAGAGTCAGGGAAGCAAATTAAAAATAGATTTGGTATTGCTCATCTTTGCAGCTCACTTCTATATATTCTCAGCATCTTTCCAGGTTCCTGTCTGCCTGTGGGAGAGAACAGGTTTCAAAGACCCTTTCACCTTTGTCAGGCAAAAGAACTGCACTCTCCTCTTTCTGCCAAGGGCCTCTCCACTTAGTTAATGGCACTCCTGCACAGGCTTCTGCCTTCTCCTGGTCAGTATGGCGAAACCCAGAACTCTACAAAAGCTTCTCCAATCACTCCCTCCCCCAAGGAAACACTGCTTGGCATAGCCTATAAGCCAGCCCACCTCAGCTGTTCACACTGGTAGTGCATGTCAGGCATGATGCCACAGAAACAGGACACATGCACTGGTGAAAGGAAGGAGGAACAAGTAGTCAAGTATACATCTACCCAGTTTGAGAGAAATCTGCCTTCGTGGAGAGTTGTGATAGCCACCAGTGTTTCATAGGTTTAAATTATCCCCACGGCTGTAGGGACACCTGTATCAGAAGAGGAGGAGGAGGGGAACTCTCCCTGGTTTTATTAATTTCAGGTAATTAGTTCAAATTCAGTTAGGTTGTTTCCTCCTGCAAGCATTAAGCTCTAAGCTTACTAATGCAACAAGCCATTCCCTAACATGGTTATTTAAGAATTACCAGCATCACTTTCTCTGTCTGCTCAATACCCAATCTGTGAATTGTCCAACAACCAAATCTTATTTAAATAAGTACTTTAAGTAACTTCTTGAAAAAAACTCTTTCCCTCTCTTCACCAGACTAAAAAGGGGTCAAATATATGGAATAATCTAAGTTATTTCAGCAAAAACATGCTACTGTGAAAAACAGAGAAAGCATTTATTTACTGCTCCATGTTGATGAATTCCATACATATCAGCAGTTTTGCCTCAGATAAGTTCTCCCAGTAGCACACAGACTGATTAAAATGTTTAGCATACCCAGTCCCTTTGTGTACCAAGAGGGCATTATCTGGTTGTAAGGAGAAAAAAAAACCCGAGAAGAACATTTTCCCTTTTATCTAGGAACCATAGGAGGACAGCCATTTCACCTAACCTGCCTTGACCTACACTCAAACATGAGTACTTTGGGGCATTTCTGGCATTTCTCTTTCTTCAAGCTGCAACCAAGGCATTCTCATCCTGAGCTCAGAGGGGAGCTTGGCAGGCTCTCACCTGCACCAAGGGTGGTTTCCAGCGCAGGTTCTTCAGTGGAGCAGGAGTGAAATGAAAAGAGCCAGTAGGACGTTTCTTAAGCAGCAGCCTAACTCCAACAGGATTCTCTCGTAATTTTGCCACCAGATTTTTTAGTTGCCATCCAACCTGGAAGAGAATAAAGACATCTTTTATTTAGCATTTCTTTTCTGAAAGCAAACAAACAAGAAAAACCCAAATCCCTCAAGTCAAACTGTTTGTTTTGACATGAACCTAGAAGAGATAAGAGATCCAAAAACGGCATCTTTAGAATTATGAAGAAATTTGGAAAGCTCATTTCTTGTAAGATTCTTCATTTTCTTTCCAAGCTCTCTACTTAAGCTATAAACTAAATACTGAGATATCAAGCAGTGCTCTTTATATCTGAGTTCCAGTCCTAGAAGGATGCATGGATACACTCAACTCGAATAACACAGGGATTCACAGTGAACTACTTCTGTCAAGTCCCTTTCTCACACTGAAAGACATTGCTTAATGTGCTAAGCAAATATGTAATCATTACTTCCAAGTTGCCAGATGCAAATGATTGGACAATCATTTGCAAATTATTGGTGGGGGGCCTTTTTAAAGCTGCTTATCTGCATTTCAGTGGGTTCTAACAAGGCATTTTAAAACAGGCCTTAAATGCAACATGAACTATTGTAATATAATGCATAAAGCATTTAAACATGAAATATTGTATATTTATTTTATCAAAATATTGCAAAGAATAAAATTTGTCTTGAAAATAAAAAGTTAAAAAGCCTCAGCCATTTCATCAGGAAAACACCAGAACAGCCTCCTGACCCCATCCATTCAGCACCTGTGGTGCAGAGCAAGCCTAAGTGAAGGTCAGTAATGCTGCAGGTTACTCACCACAGTTTGCCGATTAACCTGGATCACTTCATCACCGGCATGAATCTTCTGAGAGCGATCAGCAGGGGACTACAAAGAGGAAAACAAGAGTCATATGCTGCAGCAGCTCTCCCTCCCTCCCATAACAACCCCCACCAAGCTAAGTCAAAGGTTGCATCAGCAGTGCTCTTCACTATGGATAATTTTCACATCTGTGATGAATTGAGAAATGCAAAACAATTAATTCAATTATTTACTTTTATACTGGAGAATCTAAAGGGGAAGAGAGAAGGCACAGCCTCCATCTGTTACAGGCCAAATTGTACTTAAGCCATGGGACAGTCTCCACTGTCCTTTCCCCTCCAGTTTGTACTAGAGTTTTACACAGTGATGGAAGAGGACTGAAGAGGATTTCTGCCCTAACACAACAACCATCTTAAACAGCTTTCAAATAAATGTATATTTATTTTAAAAAATATATTAAGACTTTGAAGCTACACAACAAAGGACCAAAACCCCTCCAATCCACAAAACAGAACCTTTGCAGTTTCCCTTCTTATTTTCCAACATAAATAAAAGCTTCTGACTTTAATGTGAAACTGCCTGCCTGAATCACCAAGGTCAGCAGATAAAAATACATGTTTGCACAAGTCAAATGTGCATAGAGAGGTTTTTTCAAATACCTATCTAATAATAACACACTTTAAAGTACAGTTTTCTTGGAACAAAACCTAAGCTCCGGGGAGCCGTTAGCAAGGAACAGATAAATATGTCAATATTTAGATTTATCAACAGCTGATGCAATGCACTAGCCTTTGCTGCAGTTATTAAAAACTGTCTCACTGCTATAACACAACTGTTACCAGCCTTGACAACAGCCAAAGCACACAGACATTCTACCTTGGTATGTGCTGCACCCTGGGCACAGGACAGCACCTCCTCCGATTCCCCTCACCCCATGAGTAACCACTAGGCAGTGGGCCAGCTCTTCCAAGTGACTCCAGAACTAAGCACTGGGATTAAGGACTCCCTTCTCCACCTCATCACACCTTTAGACCTTAAGTAACTTTGTTATGAGAAAGAACTGTAAGAATAAACAGTGCAACAAAGGAAGAAAACATGGGGAATTTGTGGGAGGCTCCAGCTATCATGAGTAACCCCATTTCTCCATTGTCTTCTTGCTTCCTCTGAGAGGAAATGCCTCTATGGAAATATATATAGGAGTCAACCAAGATCATGAAAAAATGTTGGGCCAGAGTCAAGTTTGTGAAAAACAAAGCTCATTTCAAGCTGTCCTTTGGGTGACCAGCAGCTCATCTGAGGGAGGGTGGGGGACCCTTGCACAGAGAACTCCTGCAGCGAGTGACAGGTGACAGCACAGACACTGGAATCACACTGTGAGAACGGAAGAAAGAGTCAAGTTTAGCTCTAGGCCAACGTGCCATGCAAAGTCACATGGAGGATGGCATTAACTCAGGAATCCTCTTGGCTGACTCATAGCAAATGGACTTTCCCAGTTCTTCTATTGTTCAACACTATCAATTCAGGGGTGCAATTCCATTGCATTCCCATACACCAGGTCCTGGGGATAGCTACTAAAATACCATTCCAAATCTAGCAAGGAAAAAGAAAATTAAGCTAAGATCCAGCCTGGGTCATCTAAATGATACCACACCACCATACAGACATCAGTAGTTTGTAGATCTCTCTGTTCCTTGTCAAGTTCTGCTGCTCCAAAGGAAGGCGTTTCCCCAAAGGAAGAACCAGTGTTGATAACAAAAAGCAGACACTTAAGTCAACACTCAAAGCTACAGAAGGAATACAGACCCAAAATAAGACCTACATGCAGAAGCAGCTTGTCAGCAGTCAACATTACATTCTTTTGCATTTATCAGATGTCAAAATTGCTGCAAAAGTAGACATGGTCTCTATGGCAGACAGAGTTACGCCAGGACAATAGCATAAAAGCTATAGAAGCTTTCACTCTGCACTCTGAACTGCAAGCACAGATTTCCACCCTCTGCTGTCTGGTCCCTGGATCTGGCAGAGGAACAATTAGAACCACTGGTTCTTTCCTATTCACAAAAAAAAAAAAAAGCATTGCTGCAAAAGCCAAGTTTCTCTGCTCTTTTTTTCTTTCAGTCACTGCTCCTGGACAGTAGCCTGTTTGAAAACACCACAGCATCACCTGCCAGCCTCAGCTGCTGGCTAGAGGTCCACTCCTTCAAGGGCTGCCCAGAAGCCTTCAATAAAATCTCAGCTACAAAGGACTCAGTGTACAAATAAAACAAGCAACCACCTGCAGTAAAAACTAGTTGCCTCTCTTGCCAACTATTTCCTTCCAGCTGACCACTCACTCTTAAAGTCTTACTTGTTCATAGTCTTTTTGCTCTGCAAGGTAATTTTGTCACAGGACAGCTCATTGATTTCATTACTCATTACTGAATTTAGCACTATCACCTAACTGTTCCCATTAAGGGAGATTGCCTTTGCCAGTAAATACCTCCAAGACTTTGTTAAGCAAGATACCATGAGAGCTCAGAACAGCAGATACTGTAACTTATTAAAGCAATTACTTCAATGCCAAGCATTTGAACTAATTTGTGTACTTGCAGAAACTGGTTTAATCCGACTAACAGTGAAACATGTAGGCACAAAATATTCACAAACTGTGGATAAACAAATGATGCATCACACAGTTTTTAAAGCAATAATGCCATGCAAGTCATATCTAAAACAACTAAAAGTAGTAAGTCAAACTAACTGAATCAAAGCTGCTGTCTGAGATAATCTACATTTGCTTCACTTACGTTTTCTGTAGTTCCAGTAATTACATGCAATCCATCATAAGTTGACTTGATGTACATTCCCTAAATATAAGGAAAAAATGAAAAACAAGTTTAGAGGCGAAACAAACCACCTAACTTATCTGATTAAACCACTGTTGGCAACAGACTCAAAACATTATTAAAACCAGTTAACAATTCATATATTCTCCCTAGAAAAGTGTGTGGTCTAATATTACAACACTCTAAATGTCTTCACAGATCACTTTTATTGTAATTAATTATAACATTTATAATGACTTATAGCACCTAGTATATGGAATGAGACTTGGAAACACTGTCTGGTTGGTAACACCAAACACTGCTGGTTTTGCTGCCTTGTCAGACCTTGAACAGAACTTTATTTCTTTGCTACCCAGCCTGCCCTAGAGAATTACAGGTTTTACTAGGTGGCCACCAGTTCTCTCCATACAGAGCAGACTCACACAGGTGGGCTACAAGTATTGCTGACATGTTCTTTTACAGCTTCTCTTGGTAAGTCAATATACAGACTGCCTCATAACCACAATGCTTACATAAGCACTAAAAGCTCCAGGAGAATGTTCATGGCTCTGTATGTTAATGCTGAGTGTGAATGCAAGGACAAACTCTCTGAAGTGGGTGTTGACTATAAGAGCACCAAATTAAAAATCACAAACAGGCTATTAACCAATAATTACACAGATTTCCCACAAGAGGTGACCAGCATGTTAGTGTTTCATAATTTGTAATACATATAATTTATATGTATTAACAAATACATATCTACTTTTCCTTTCTATATCTGTTGTTAGAAACACACCTACTGAGAGGTACAGAATTGGATGTTACTCAGGAGCTGAAAGTAGCTGAGCTGCCTGAAGTTACCACATTTGCTCTAAAAGTAGGTGGAAAAATAGATGAATCCTTTTGACCCTTCCTCTCCAGCCAATTCTCTGTTTCCTGTCAGTATCCAATTGCGTGCATCTACCACCTTGTTTCTTACTTAGGCTAAGCTACACTGACTCTGCTTTGATGTAGATTGCATTAGTAAAAGACCTTCCCATAATTTCAAGAATGCATGACTGATTCAGTCAAATCCATTGGTTTAGGTAAAACTATATAGCACAGTAAGACTGTGCAGCTTTCTCTAAAAACGTTCATCTCTCCTGCCTTCAGGGCTAGGGGTGAATACAAATGCATGTAACTCCAACTCATTATAACACATCTGTTCCCTAAGCAGAAAATCCACCAAGATTTCAAATTAAGTTTTTCATAACCAGCACTCAAGCTAAGCAGAATCCTCTGAACGAACAAGAGTGAGTAACAAGATATGGCCACCAAACAGTTAAAAAATTCTCATTTTCCTGCTAACAGCAGTCCTCAAAAATTCTCACATTCATCTCAATCTTGCTATGAACACACATAAAAAAGCATCTTTCAAAACACAAACATCATTTCTCATTGCCTTCTCCCTCTCTCAATCCCCCTAGAAAAACAAATTGTTACGGTAAGCTGAAAAAATAAAACTACTAGCTTCACAAGCATTTGTAAATTCTCCAATATCCTGGTTAGCACACAAATCTTCAACAATTTAGAATCAGAAATGATATTTGGGATCAAGCCCATTAATGTGCATATCTGTCCCTGGCAGCCACTCCAGTATACCACCTGAGAACTGACCTTCAGGGCTCCTCCTCATGCCTCTTTCTTCTCCCCACAGGTTATTATCAGTTTTGAAATACCTTATTATAAATACACACTTGCATTGTCTCACAGGACTACCTATTAAACACTGGGAACATCAGGACACTCCAGAATTGCTTCTTACCAGGCCTTCCCCAGGTTTAATGTTGGTTAAATGGACCTCCTCCAGACATGCACACTGGCTCATCAGTGGGTCTGTAGTTGATCGGATGGCTTTATCACAAATGCCATTTAAAGTCTTGGCCTGCAATGAGAACATACAAAAAACAGTTAGGAAAATTCTCTCCTGGCTTTTTCCTCTTTCAATTTCCAAAAGACGTAAAGGAAATGAACTCTAAAACTACTGAAATAGAAGATTCATTTGTACAGATCTATTCTACAGCATGTTTACATTCTTACTGTAACACAGTAATAACAACCTATTTCCATTAATGCCATCTCACCATCCCTAATAGATGCTCTGTCTAAACACATCCTCTGTCTAAAAAAAAAAAAATACACAAAATATATCAAAAAATTTGGTTTGGGGTTTGTTTGCTTTAACCAAAATACAACTCATTAAAATATTGAAACATTTTGATGAATCCTTGTGGGAACAGTTGACAGTTTTTCATGTTGTTCTGTATTTCTGCTATGAGAATACAACTGGCCATGTGTCACAAAAAGGGATGTGCTGGCCACTGACACGTCTGCACAAAATTTTACGGTAAGTATCAGGTAGGACACCCAGCACTAAGTGCTTCTGCGGTGCTTCTCTCCACTGTGCCTCTGAACTGACCTCTTCTGGAATGCTTACACAGGCAAGGTTCATATTTCCTTTTGACCAAAACATAACTGATCCTAAGCCAATATTATAACTACAGGCTAATTCTGACCTTGGTGTTTGTGTCAGAAAAGTTGGAGGCAGAATGGCTTTGCCTTGTAGAACATGTAACTATCAGAATGTCTAATTAAACGTGAAAAAAAGAAAAATAAAAAACAGCCAAAAAATCTGTGCCCTCTCTACACTCACAAATTTCATTATGTCCCACTGTGTTTTCCATCTTGACATCATCTGAAGCAAGGCTGACACTCAAAGTAGGTTACAAAAGCTTAAAGGAGAGGGGAGAGAAGATTAGTACACAGTATAGTAGTTAGGTACTAACAGTTTGGGAACCAGCAAGGTAAACCACCTTCCACAAGGGGCTTGAAGCCTTCAAAGTAGACACATGGAATTACAGAATAGGGGGGAGCCATGTCATAGGAAGACATTGGTTTGGATTACAATGGTTCCTGGAAACAATAGCTCCAACGTTTTCTGTTTCATTTTACGTCAGATTTATAGAGCAGCAATAAAATAAATCAAAACAATGTTTAAGTGTGAATGTGAGGAACTTCTCAAACAAGGGAATTCCAAACAACAATACCTACTTCCAATGTGGGTGTGCACGAATGGAAAAAGAAAGATGCAGAAAACTCCCTTTTACGTGGTCCAATTATTTATGAACAGAATTATTTTTAGTTATTGTGCTACTAAATTCCTAAGCATCTATGAGCTACCGGAAGGCCTTATCAAAGAGCACAGCCTGGTTCATGTCAAAAGCAGGAAGCGATGATTAACTGTTACAAAATATAAAAAGCATTCCATTACACTCTGCGTTTGGTCACAAGGCTGCTTCAAACAGCTCTGGAAACTCAAGCTCAAGTAAAGAGCCAGAGCTCTTCAGATCTGTGGCAGGGCAGTTCTTTTACATGAAGGAGCATAATAATGCACAATGTCTGCTTATTAAGGCACTAAATGCACTTCACAGGCATAATTGGTTTATTTAGTCTGTGATCATTTTACAGTATTACTCCTCCCCTGAAAACTTGAGGTTAAATTCTCTTGGAAAAATAGCTGTGTAATGAAACATTAAGGAATACTTGACTCTGTGCTATTACACACACTATCCATCTGCTGAAATTTCAATGATTTCCTCTACAGTAAAAATATTCACAAAACAAGCCATAGTAATGTTTACATAAATGATATGCTTGTGCATTTGGGACTGAAAAGCTGTTGTCAATACAGCCAGCATAGAAGCAACCAAATGAATGTGAATGCAGACAGCTGAGTTTCAACAGAAACATAAACTTACCACAGTCTGGACTTTATCCTCCATGTCAGCCACAGTGCAATCCTAAAAATAAAACAAGAACAAAACCCCTACATTAACCAATAAACATGGAAACAAGTCATCCCTGAAAACTCTGCAAAACTTCCATTTTAACCTCAAATAGAGTTATTCATGCTGCAGGGATTAGTCAGATTAGTTTCACCCAGTAAAGTTCAAAAGGACTGTTAAGCAACTATTTTCCGGCTCTAGTAGAAAGCAATAATAAACCTTGAAATCCAAAAGAATGTGAGATTCAATTACAGCAGCTGACTTTTCCAGAAAAGCAGAACCCTGCACAAATAAAATCAGATTCTCAGAAGGCCAGGCAGATGTGTTTGCCTTACACTGATAAATCCCAACTCAGGTACTCCTCTGTCCAAGGCATCAAAATGAATCTAAAGCATACAGTTAAAAATAGAAGGGAAAGTGATTTTTTAAAAAATATGCTATTAATGACATTCCTGAAGGGCAGAGGACTGCACACAAGGCATTATTTATACAGCCCAGGTATAAAAGTCTTTGATCTGAAACAAGTTCATGTAAGTAACTACAGAAGTCATCACTGCTTTCTGCAAGAAGTGTTGAACTGGACAATGATATTATTCTCAGATAGAATAAATTTAAATAGCACATAAAACAAGATTTACAATATCTGCAAAGAGAAAACTCCCAAGCATTTTAATAAGCTTAAGGAGAAGTCATGTTGGAGAAGTTTGTGGAGGACTTTCCTCTGCTAAATACATCTGCACAAATCAATAGCAAATTCCACCTATCATCATGCAGCCAAAATGTTCAGTATTGCCAAGTCCTCCTGCTCCTACTCCTTTCTGTTTACACTGTTTATTATTTGAACCTTTAAGCTTGACATAGAACTTTAAGTCCTGTCCTCAAATCTATATAGCTATCATCATAGGTAACCAGATCATTCACTTTTATACAACCATTAATGATTATGCAGAGCAGCACTGGTTCCACGGGAGCCACTCTGGTGTCCTCTTCACCATTGGAACTGACCACCTGTTCCTATAGTTTATACCCTAATAAGAAATACTTTGGAAGTCTAAAAACCCTTCTAAAGACTTTTCGACTGTATCCCTTTTCCACATCATTGGATTCCTTCAGACTATTCCAGCATATGTGCACTGTCCCAGGACAAAACGGTGTTGGTTCTTCCCCCATTAATGCTTTTTCTCATATGCACTAACCTCATCTTTTATTACAGCACATATCAAACTGGCAGTGAAGTAGTCTAGCATTTTTAAAAGGCCAGAGTTTTATTCACAACTTCCATTCTCCTGCCATCAAAGGCTGATCTAACCAAAGATTAGACACCATTTTTAGCAGTTTTATTAATACATTCCTATCTCAGTTCCTGTAGCACTCTTGGGTGAACACCATCTGCTGCTAGGAACACTTACTGTTCCACTGCACAACCTGCACATCTGTAGCTGTAAGTCACTGGCTTTGTGCAATTGCACACAGAGCACCCCAGCAAGAAGGGCACTGAGCAGCAGGCATGTGCACCTTGGAGAACCCAGATACCATCCTTTCACAATGACACAACTGACACAATTGGCTGGTATCACAGTTTGACAACTCAGGACGTTTCTGTCCTTCGACATCATCCTTTCAGCACGGGCAGGGAATCACCCATGCCAACAGGGCATGGTCCTCCAGAGTTCAAACATTATATGGGCACAGAATAATGGTTATGAGCAAGCTTGGCAGTCACTGAAGTGTGCACACAGTGCTTCATAGCCAAAGCAGTGCCCCGCTCTCAGAACAGGCTCAAAGACAGGCAGCATTATTCAGAGAGCAGCAAAATTATGTCTACTGCCAAGATTGCCACAGTTGCTACACATCCTTTTAGATATTATCTGTACAAGTACTCACCATACAGCTAGTAAATTTATGATTTTTAAAATGCTATGGTCTTGCAGTAGTGGCAGAAGCAGCCTGGCTAGTGGGATTTGTACCAAAAAGGTGGCAGCTCCTTCCATTACATGCAGCATTTCCCATTTGATAGCTAAAACATCCTGCATGGGGCAAGATCTGTGGAGTCTGACAGCATAGGTATAAAAACCAATGGAGACATATTTTTATTTAGTTAGCACTGATAACTGTTTTTGAACATGCTGTTAGAATGTTAAAATCTTCAAATGCAGATCACCTGTTTCAAGGACTAACCCTCTTTTCAGTAAAGCTCAAAAAAATATGAGCAGCCTTTAAGCTGCTGTCACTTAAGACAGAGCCAGCAAAACCAAATTGATAATTAAATTGAAGGGCAGGGGGAACAACAAGAAAACCCCACGACTCAGAAACAGACAACTGAAACCGACCTTCATGGACATTCAAAGTTAAAAGTAAGCTCTCATTCCCAGAACGGCCTTTCATTAGCATTCAGCACAAAGCAAGTACATTACTTCCCCAAACACCCCCTTTCCTTCCTTTTTGGAAAGCAGAGAGGAAAAGAAATCAGCTGACCTTCTGAACAGTAGTAGTGAGGTCCAAGCAGAGCTGAATGATTCTATTCTTCATTGATGAAAAGTCAGCAATACCTGTAAATGGGGTCCTACAACAAGAGAAAATTACCCTTAGATTGGAGGGACCAGCCTTCTCCCATCCTACCTTATCAGTGAGGAAGAGCATGTGAGTGTAAGTGCTGCAACTCTGACATTGACACACATGTGAGCATTGTTTTACAATGTAAGTATTCCTGACTGCATAATCCTGCTCCACTCTTGCACCAAAACTGGAAATTGTCTAGCCCTGTGGTAAGCAGGTTTACCAGTGAGTAGACCTCCAACTTTTTGTCTGGACAAGAAGAAAACAACTCACTAAAAGAAGAAAAAATTATTTTCACATTTTACACACAGAGGTGCACTGAGACAGAGAAGAATCATTATAGGTAGGGCAGTTTTAGGGCCTGTAGTGTCTTACCTCTAACCCTTCAGACAGCTGCAAAACCTAGAAGAGGTGTTGAGAAGTAACATAGCAGGTTTGAAGTGGACAAGCCAGCAATTTTGCTGAGTTAAAGAAAAAAAATTTGGGGTGAGCTGCCAGCAACAGAGTGAGATGAGAAGACCAGGTGAGAGGCACAAACTGTTAACATCACTGTCTGGACACAGATCAACTCCTTGCTTGAGAGCAGGATAAAGGATAAAAGTGCTCCTTGCTGCCAGTCCCTGTGTAGTTATCCTCCTAACTTTCCTTCTCAGAAAAATCAAGCAAGGACTTTGAGAATTTATTTTCGTCTGTTATCATGGACTGCAGCACTACCAGCACCTGACCTGCTGCAGCTGTAACAAAATCTCTCTGGCTCTTTCCAGGCAAAAAACCAATTAAATAAGACAGAAAAAAAGAGAAAACAGAACAGCAGAAGGATAATCTCTCCCACTGCTCAGGTTACAAATCACATAGCTAAGGCCACGATTTCAGCAGAACATTAAAAAATCTTTCAGGAAGGGACCTGTCAATGACAAGTAATTTAGAAGCTGGGAAAACCATGTGTATGAGAAACTGACCTAAAAGGGAACACTCATATTTTTATAAATACCAGTTCGTATGCAATGTTAACAGTTTTATTGCTTTTAGCAAGAATGGAAGTGCAAGAATAGACACCCTAGGTTAAATTTATCCACTAGAGCAACACCAAAAAAAGGGGCTAGTGACATCAAGATCTTTATACCCAAGCATCTAGGAAGTGCCCCACAAAGAGAAGAAATTCATTAGAGCAGCAAATTAAAACATATTAATTTTATTCTTACCTGTCCAACCATGCCAGCAAGGCTTTAGCAGCACCAATAAGCTCTACGACAGAAGTAAGGAATTCATTGGGGGGCTTGCGAGAGGTATTTCCATCATAATTTGAACTTTTCCTACGGCTGCTGATGTAGTTTTGCAGATTGTTGGATGACCCTCGCAGCTTGAGAACCAGGTTCTTCATATTGTCTGTTTCAAGGCCATAGTTCTGCAAGGAATATTATTAAGCTTGATGAATATCCTTGTTGAGTTCTCCTATTTATTATACCACAAGTTAAAAGCTCATATGGGGTGAAAAGTCTTGACGATTCACACAACTTTTTCATGGGTTTTGGCAAAAATACCTTCTAAGATTTGTTCTACATAAAGAATACTTTTGTGGGAGCCAAACCTCAGTTTCTGACATTAATGAGATTTAAGGACACTTTTTAATAGGAATGAAGTTCCAATGTCCTAATAGATATCATTTACTTGTTAATAACAGGATTGTGTTGCTTTTCTTTGTATTAAAGAGGAGCCAGCATTTTTTTTCTTAAAATGTTTTCTCTCCTTTGGTAAATAAACACTGAAGTAGCATCTCATTCACAACTAAAGATAAGTTAAATCCGGTAAGAGATGAAAACATCAACAGGAAGCAAATGTAATTTTGCAATCAAAAGCCTGAGTAAATATCTGGACCACAAGTTTTCAATAACTGTGCTCCTTTGACTACAACAGTGCAATTATTTGCAAGTTTGAGGACAGTGTTAATATCATACATGGTAATTAAACCCATTTTTAGACATCATATTTTTCATTCATTTACAAAACCTAAAAAAAAAAAAATCTGAGAGTCTTGCCTATAACTTCAACTTTATAAATTCAAATTCTTACTTTTCTTGAGGGAAAAAAACAAAAATCCCCAAAACAACCAAAAAAACACCTCCACCAGAACAAAACAAACACACAAAAATACAAGCAAGTCCTGCCTTTCTCTATTCTTTTGCTGCTGCAGATTCTTGCAACTAACCTCCAAGTTCCATAGTTCAGTCAGATATACTATCTACTTCTTCTACTTTCCCACTCAAAAACCTATATGAACTAAGGCAAATTTTAATTCCATTGAATTCCTAGTTTCCAGGAGTTCCTAATACCTCCACTCAGGATCATCATCCAGGCTGAAGGGGAGCTTCAGAAGTCTCAGACCAACCTCCCGCTCACAGCAGGCTCAGCTGTGAGCTCAGAGCAGCTTATTCAGGATTTTATCTTGTCAGGTCTTGAAAACCTCCAAGGGCAGAGACTGCACAACCTCTCTGGGCAGCCTGATCCACCTGGTCTGACTGTCCACAGAATAAGAAAATGTTTCCTTATATTCAGCCTGAACCTCTTGTTTCAACTTCTGCTATGCACAGCCCAACTCTGTCATCCTGACAACTGTTCTCCACCATGGTGGGTGCTGGGGATCTGCTGTTGGACCTGCCCAGAGCCATCTCTTTCCCAGGCTGAAGAAGTCCCAGTCGCTCAGCCTCTCCTCAAGGGCAACTGCTCCCCAGCCCTGACCAAGCTGAGAGCCCTCCACTGAGCTTGCTGTGAGCTTTCCTGTACTTTGGGGAAGGGGGCATATTTAGATTAAGGAGTGACCACTAAAGGGTGACAAACACTTCCCTCCCTCTTCCATTAATGCAGACCAGGATGCTGCTAGGGCACACTGCTAGCTTGTGGCTCCATTCTCTCCAGGGTGAAGCATCTGTAAAACAGGCTGGAATATTTCAGATTAAATTATTTACAAAATGTGAGACAGAATCTTTGACCTGAAGACACACACCTCTGCAGTGGACAGAGAGGTTTCAGCTATGCAGCTACCTTTAAAATACTACTACCTCCTATGGATAAGATCCCAGTGGGTGTAAGTTACACAAGTGCCTCCCTCCTCCACCTCAGGGCTCTTGGCAAGGAAATACCTTTAAAGTGCAGCCAGGAGAAGGGGTTGAAAGGATATGTCCAATTTTAAAAAATGCCACTGTTGCGACAGCAAAGGATATCCTTACATTTTCCAGGATCACAGAAAAGGAAAGATCTGGATTACTAAACAACTTTAAAATACTTGCACACTGTGATGTGTGAACTTACCACCTTTTAATTTTACCAACAACAACAACAAAACACCAAAAAAATCCAGCATCCCAAGAGCATTATTTGGATGCATTTCTTGCAGTTAATTTTATCCTCCTCTTAAAAGATTGCATATTAGTCTATTGTTGAAGGAATACTTTTTCACAAAGAGGTCTGGATGTGGGGCAAGTTCCTATGACCACAAGAAAGCAGCCATGTATCAGAAATCCTCCCCTTAAAGAGGGGAACTAGAGGATGCTGATCCTCTGCTTTTATAAAGGGACAGACAACAGAAAATACTTTTTCTGTACAGAGGTATAACCACCTAATTACTCTGAACAGAACTTGAGAGTTTTCATGTAATTAAGTTATCTCCAGATCTTTCTTTCGGTCATTCAGATGCAGAAACTGTGCCAACCACCTGTGGGTATTGAGATTAGAGATGGCACTAGCATTTAAAAGGACTCATGTTGATATAACAGGTAAGATTTTGGGCTTGGCCCTAGAACATTCACATATCACTTATCACACCTCTTTCACTTTATTTATATCACAGGTGAGTCTAGTGTGACTCTTCCAGTTCAGGTAGTTTTTAAATAATTCTGTCAAGTAGTTCTCAGTTTTGAGGGTGACTTCAGCAACACAGGTATTGCCTCTAGGGATGCAGGGGCTCCAGCTCCTGTAAAACTGCAAGTGGTGTCCTCAACAGACTTTCAAGAGCACATCATAGCCAAGCTCCAAGTCACTGCTCCAAGCTCTCCTACAGCTTCCCCCAAAGGCTCTACAGAGTGCACCTCTGCTGCTAAACCAGCAGTTTGTGCACTGGCCAAGCACTACCCCTATCCAGCACAACACAAGGCATGCAGCTCTTCAGCACCAGGAGACCAAATTAGACAACTGTGCATCACCCCTCATGGATGAACTTTCCCAGAAATATGCATCATCACAACCCAAGTCACCTTTGCTCCAGGGGCAAGCTTGTCTCCTCATCTGTCTGCTCTAACACACAGAAAGCATTTTGCCCCTTCACCAGATAAAGCAATGCTTCTATCCAAGCTGAAAGTGTCTTGACCAGCTCTCACATCACCAACTATTCCTTCTCCTTCACTTGCAATGTTCAGTCTGTTGGGAGGGCTGGCTAAACAATACAAAGAAATCTAATCCCTTGGTTTAGCTCCCTGAAGTAGCTCCCTTCAGGGTCAGGTGAGTGCAAGCACAAAAGACCACTAATCAGAGGACAGGAGGGGGTGGAGACAGCAGCTGACTTGGATTAATTTAACTTGTCACAGAACTGCAGCCCCAATTCATGACAGATAGGAATGTTGATATTGTGGCAACACACCAAACAGCCTTCACAGTGGCACACAGCTGAAGCGCAAAGCTTAGCAGGCTTTTCTTGAAATATTTCCACAGAACTAAGGCTACAAGAGTTAACAAATTATTATTTAAGCAACCAGGAGGTTTTAGATGTTGCTCATGAACCAAAGAAAAGGTTACATTTTACTATTGCTCCCGATTTTAAACATCAAAGTTGTTTTAATCTAAACACTGGCTGAAGCCAGCGGTCAAGAGCACCCGATGTCAAACATTCCCAGGCTATTACTCATTAACCTGGGGAGCCACATGCAGGGCTGGAGGAGAGACAGCACCCACACGTGCAGGAGAGAGAACATGAGCACACTCCTAAACTCCATCACATTTAATGAGAAAAATAATCTGACCACATAATGGCTCAAGGTCAGGCAGCCAACATAACAAAAAAAAAAATAAAAAAAACCAAAAACGTGGCTAACTGAGGTTGAAAGAGCAGACCAGTTGTGTCAGAGCTGAAATGGGCTAATGAAGAGCTCTGCTACGGCCCAGGGACAGCATCCTCTTCCCTTTCACAGCCATGTTCACATGCTGCAATGTGATGAGCTGGACATGCTGTCTGATTGAACTGAAAACCTGCCCTGGGAAAAAAAATAAAACCAGCTCAAATGCTTGCTCAGAAGCTGATCCAGCTCACTACAGGCCTTTATAAACACTGGAGTTAACACAAGGTACTGTCACAGTCACCCATTCTTGCTCTTTTCCTTTTAACAAAAATGCATTCTAAAGAATCCTTTAGAGTAGCAAATTTCCTAATAAATGAAGCAAAATTTGAAACCTCTAAAAAACTGAAATCTTATCTGGCAGTGCACAGACATCCTCTGACAATGATTAGGACCTAAAGGGTAAGTTTTCACGTATACATGTTTTGTTTCATGTTATGATGCTATATTTTGTTACGCTGCAAATATGCTGGCAGAACATTACTAACAGCAAAATTATCAAAGGAACAACTATGTCCTTTTATGGTTTATGGGTTTTAGCACGGTTTGGGGTGTTTATTTGATTGTATGTAACTAGTATCTCTTTATTATAACCTCAAGAAAAAAGCACTGCTTTTTTGTTTCCAGACTCTCCCATCATACAGTGTAGGCAAAGATTCAGAAATCAAATCCAAAGAACACTTTAAAAGTAAAAATATTTGCATAGTTTCTTGCTTGCATTGTTTTATATTCATTAAGCCATCAAAAGTTTGTTTTCTGTCCCTGCTTTTGTGGTTTGAAAAGCAAAGTTATGTTTGTTCCCTCCTTCCACAAATACTTCAATCAACAAGGAAACATGATCTTTCTTCCATCCCTTTGCCCCCCCCCTCCCCCCCACCAAGCAGTACTGTCAACAAAAAGCTGAAACACTTCAAGCTGGTGGTTTTTGCCCCTCTTAAGGGGAAATTCAAGTCCTTTGATATATCCTCTAAATTCCTCAAATAAGTCTTCAATACTTGTTCAGAAAGCTCTATTAGACCAGTTCAAGAGCAACAGAAATGTGTTTATCCCAGTCCACACTCTCCTGCTGACCCTGCAGGATGTTGCATATGCAGCCACTGCTACAAGGACATGAGGAAACACTGCTTTATCACCAAAGCAGTAGAGAAAGATGCATTCATTTCTCTTTCACACCAGAAACTTACATATATTTAGCTTGGTGTTACCAAATAGTACCCCAAAACTAAAAACTACAAAAACTAAACAATCAGGTGCATTTGGTGTACTTTCTCAAGGAAAGGACTATGTTCACACTCTATTTAGTGACTGATCTACTGAGGCTGGAACAAAGGTCTGTATGGCAAAAGCTAGAAAAGAGATACTGCAGGAGAAAGATGTTCCAAAGAAAGCTGCCTCACTCTCTTTAGAGTCACATGTGTTCTTGTGGTGTGAGGGAACGAAAGCACTGATCTGAAGGAAACTCAGCTGGGAAACTGCCAAGGCAAAACTAGATAAAAAGGCAAATTCTTCTTGGGAATGCCAGGACTGGGAAACCACCAAAATCCCCTCTCAGGCTTTATATCTGCCAAGAATGACAGCCTTCAAAGAGTGACATCAAGCTGGCCCAGCCAATGCCACATTTCCACAGTGTTAGCTGACAGCACAGTGGGGGTGACAGCGGAGACAAAAAAGGGGGAACCAAAAAGAAAAAAATCAAAATAATAGCTCCTTTGCCCACAAGGCCCCAAAAGTTGGGGAAGCATCAGCATATGCACAAAACATCCATTAAACAATAAACATTCCCACTTTCAAAGAACGAAAGCAGGTGGGACCAGGAAACCTCTCTCTTGTACAAAAAGTAGAAAAAACAAAAAAAATTAGTTGCCACCAGTATTTAACATTCCCTTGGAAACAAAATGAGTGGTGATTCTATGCAGGAATTCTTCCTTCACCTCTTAAAAAGGGAACAACGACATTTCAGTTGTAATATGCAATATCTGTCTAATGCATTAACTTGAGCTGCTTTTCACAGAGGATTTCCAGAAATGGGTCTGAGGTCAAAACTTTTGTCTACAAAGGAAATTAGAAGGAAATTGTAGGAGATAAAACACAGCTTTAGGTTCTGGCAGTTGTCCAGCTTTGTTCACTTTATTCTAATATTTTTTAGAGAATAAAAAAGTGCCTTTGGGGACTGCTACATACATTACTTCAGTCAGGACCATATACAGCCCACACTACATTTACTAACTCATCAGATCCCTGCACTTGCCCAACAAGCTCCTTCCCACACCATGAACTGCTTTTCAGTCTAGTTACATTCTTCTATTAGGTTTTCAAGTTAATGTTAAAATTTTTGTAAAATCAAATACCTAAAGGAAATAAAATGTCTTTCAAGTATAAGAGTAACTCTTGGAGAAACATTTTAGATCGTTTGAAGAGATTTCATTAAATAAGCTTCCTGCGGTACCATTTGCTCCAGGCTGTGGAGTAGGAACCCTCCTTTGCAGCAAGTAAAGCACATATCACACAGACAATAAAGACTCTCCATTTTAAGTAGTGTATGCTCAATGCTTCAAGCCTTGCCTAATGTAGAGAAGACAGGACAGTGCTGGCCAAGGAATCATCAGGCAGGATTTCCCACCCTCCTCCCTGATGTAATTATATATACCTCTGGTGCTCATTACTCTGCATTACAACAAACAGTCCTTCAAGACTGTGACCAAACTACAGCTTTTAAATAAAGCCTGTGCTAGTAAAACAATCCAAAATATATTTATTCTTTTCAGAGTATGCTTTTCAAAGTAATTGCAGTTATATATCAGGAGTAGGACAAAGGAACATCTTAAGTTCTGAATCCAATGGGAGCTCAACTAGACTGTAACTGAGGTGGCCAAACATCCCCCATATCAAGATTTAATTTTTCTTCACTTCCTAGTTTTGCTACAGAATTACCCCGAACCATTTCAACTGATGTGAGGAAGTTTCAGCTTTTGTCATTCCAACAGTGTGTCTTCTGTCTTCTAAGACAAACTGTTCACTAACAGGAGCCACAAGATCTAACAATGTCACTCAGACAACAACTTCTTTTGGAAGTGTAACCAAATAAATTTAAGTTGCCTCTTATCAGAAAAAGTTAGAGAGCTACTAATACAAAACTTGCAAAAATTAAACAAATTCTTACTTTTTTCTTTTATTGTGATGAGTAACAGAAAGCAAGAAACAAAGGTATTCTGGTTTTATCAATCTTGCTTTGGTTATTCACCCAGAAAAAAGCCATTTAAGAAATTCTTTGCATATCTGTTCACAACTTAACTAACCAGTGCACACAGAAGATCCACAGCCTCTAGAACCAGTTCCTGGTGTCCAATCCGTGAGATACCTAAGTCTTCAAGGTCCTGGTGAGAAATCTGTAACAGCTGCTCACCATTTATCTTCTCCCGCTCAAATTTATGGACATACTGCTGCAGGCAATCATCCAGGCCTACCAAAACACAAAAGAGAGACATGGGGATGTCAGAAACAAATACACAAAAAAAAAAAGAAATAGAAGAAAAATAAAAGAAAAAAAAAGACCTTGCAAAAGGCAGAAATTTTATGTTCATACAATACACAATGCAAAATTAATAAAAAAAATTGTGGTGTGACTGAGGTTGTACCACAGGAGCATAGAAATAGAGCACATAAGTTATGGGGATCTTTGGGTCACCTAAGTCAATGCTCAACCTGCCTGCTCCTTGTGGATCAAGCTCAGCCAGTAAGGATGTGCCTTTGATGTCTGCATGGGCAAGGTGACCAAGGGACATACACATCAGGGTAACCCAAAGCCTGAGGGGCATCCAAAGCAACAACAAAAAAATAACAACTGTCCAAAAAAAAAGAAAACCAAGGCAAGGCACGATCAAAGATCTTGCTCAAAGCCTGGCTAAACAAGCAAAGAAGCAAAAGCATAAAATGATGAGAAGGAAAATGGACAAAAAAATAAAACACAAAGGCAAAGCAATCAAAAGGATGTTTGACTCAAGCCTCGTTATTACCTTGATTTATAAGAGCCTGAAGCTTCCTGAAGCAGCCATTGCTTCCCCTAGCTAAGGATCAATAACACACACCAGTAAGAAATCTAATTCATTTTTCCATCCAGAAGTATTTTTAAAACAGTTTAGACTATTTTGTTCCAGCAATATCCCCCAAATCCTCACTTTAAACTGTGATTCTATGATCCTGCCCTCTACAGTAGGCTCTCCCAAGTGATTACAGAAAGTGTTTCTGATTTTCATCTTCTACTAAGCTTCATGTGTTAATCCTGTTTCCTTGTGTATTCTCCTTATTTCCTTGGTTGTTTAAGAGCCTATGAGCAGCAACAATCTGGGGGGGAATTTGGATAGATGTGTTATTTTAAAGCTGTTGCAGTTACTCTGTTCACTTTTAACATATTGGCTAGGGCAAAAGGAACAGACCCAATTAGGTCTGTTTTGTAGAAATACACCACATTCACTGAAAACAGTTGACATGAGCAAAAATTCAGATTACACATTTGACGTCCACTTTGTGTTGTCCACAGCAGCTACATTGTTTCTCCATTCCTTTTTAAGAAAAGGTTGAACTTTTACTTGAATAAAGGATGTTTATGCACAACGCTGGTTCAAAAGGAAGCCAATGAGATGGACAGGATATCAAATGCAGCAAATGAGAAACATGAACAGCATCCTGAACTACAAAGAAATGACAGCCAAAAGACCAGCACTGAGTTCCACTCGTGGAGCTGCAGCAGCAGCCTGGAAAACAAGCACTCCCAGCACACTCTGCCACCAAGAAAACACTTGAGGCAAATCACAAAGGGGGTTTGAGGAGTCACATGAAACATTTTCACTTCCAAACAGCAGCACAAGCAGCCACTGCTCCCTTGCAGTGCCTGCTCACAGCAGATGTGCAGAGGATGGGCTCCCAAAGGAACAGGCTGACTAAACACTCACCACTTGCCTTTTCAAGTTAACGAGGACTGACACCCCTTTACATGACTCGGGCAAGCTTAATTGTTAGAGTAAATCAACATCTGGCTGAACAAGCTTGACTCCTCCCCGTGCAGAGCTACCAGCACACACAGCTTGATTTTTAAGCATAATTATGAATGGGAAAACCCACATGCAAGACCAGCAGTCTCCCAGCGCTACAGTTGTTAAGGGTGCACTCTTGTTTCTTCCCATATGTCTTGGCAAAGCTGCACAAATTTTGAAAATTGAGCCCACTGTTCTCTTTCCCACAGGCACCAAATTCCCCCTTAGGCCATACAAACTCTTTTCCCAGGAAAAATAATAAAAAAATAACTGGCCTTCATTGTTTGACAATTTATTTTTTCAAACAAATTCACAACCAAGGCTGACATACAGTGCACATATTTGACATTCCCAATTTTTATTGCTGCCTTGCAGACCACTGTTTCCCATCATTTGCTCTTGTAAGCCCATAGTTTCCATTACAAACTACACAAACACCTAAAATAAAACACTTCATTCAGCATGCAGTTAAGGTTTTATTTCTAAGTTTTTTTGATGCTGGGTGGTTTTTGCCTACTATCCTTTCTAGAACTTCATTCTATGCTAAAACATGTAGACTCAAATGTATATATCTTCTCCACAGTATAACTGAGGCTTTTAGTTTGCCTGTGCTTTTTTTAACTCATGTTCACCCATTTTTGAAGGTCTACTACAACTTGAGGGGCTACTTTTAAACTTTTTTTTAATGAATAGTCCTTAAAAACAATACTTTTACAATAAAATAAAATACTACGAATTTGCACAAATGTTGACTTAAAACAGCCAACACAGTGGCACAGCTGCTCAGCTAGACACGTATTTAAGATTAAGTGAGCAAAACTTTGCAAAGCAGGAAGTGAAGACAGACCCACAAACTCATGTATTGCTGGATATTTTAAGATGAGCTTACCAACATTAGGAACACTGTTATTATTTTTACTAAGAAACCTAGGGGGAAATAATAAACATTTTAATTGAGATTGCAACCACATTTTATAGCCTATCATTTAATTTTCCATCATATGAATGAAATGTTTGAACAACATATGCAAATCAAAAACATCATGTGCAAACCACACTTCCAAGAGGGAAGGGAGAAGGGACAAAAAAGGATTCATAACCCAGGTCAATGAATTTTAATAATATTTAAGCAAAGTTTTAAAATCAGCATTCAAATGCCACTAGTAATCTAAATGAACTGCTCATCTTTTTCTTCTTCCAAACATCTATATTCTTTCCAGGTATTTTCTCCATGAACTTCAGAGCCTTATGGAGACTTGGTATTGCTAATTGCAATGTCTGGATATTGCTGAAGAACTTAGATGAAGTTGACATTGCTTAGAAAGATAAGTTCTTACATTACTTAGATATTGTCTTGCATGCCAAGTCATTTTCAACAGTGCACTATGAGCAAGTTCAAGCAAGAAAGTAGTTTTCTGTATTTCTGAAAAAATGCAATTAAGACTGACATTGAAAAAAGGTATCTATATTTATCTCCTTTATCCACTGAAGAGCCTTTCTCAAAGCTAATCTATTCATTTTAGGCTCAAAGCGTTTAAAAAGCATTTGTCTCAATCATATGTGTGAAATCTTTACATTATTTCTTGCATGTACAACAAAACCATGCACAAAAGAATGTCCTTTCTATTTACATAATTGTTAGAGAATGAGGAAAAGTAGAAATAAAAATAGCAATTGCAGAATATTATTCAAGTTTTAGAACACGAGTAGCAGAGATTTTTTTGGGGAGGGAGAGTGAGAGAGACCGACTAGTCCAGTTAGTTTTATGCATGTTGTGAAAAATCTTTCGGAGGAATAGTGTAATTTGAACAAAACTCTCTTCCAAATTTTGGCAGGTGTAGAGCTACGCAATAGATCCTAAGAACTGTCTAGACTTTTCTGTCTAAAATAACCACCACGCAAAGCATCCCAGAAGATATTCAATACCTTGCATTCATGCAAAAACATTAGGACAGAGCTTACACTTACAGATCTGCACTGATACCAATCTCAGTCTGTTTCCAAGATCAAGAAAGTTATTTTGTGTAAGAATTGAGGGGAAGAAAGAAACAACTTTGAGGGAGTTAAGGGTGAGGCTTGGGTCCAAGCCATAACTATCGGTTTTCTATTCAGAGAGAATTAACATTTCTATTGTTGAGAGATGTCAGCCATCGAGCAGTGGCATACCTGAGTCCCGAAGAACTAGAGAGGTGTTTTGTGAGCAGAGTCGTTAAGCAGTTTCACGCTTTTTGCTCAACTTCTGTGCTGGACATTACCAAATTATTTACCTACCTAAAGTAACAATTAACTGATGTATTACAGGAACAGCAGACTCGCCACCTCTTTTTTCCTCCCTCACTCTCTTCTCTTGTGATACCAGTCAACACAGAGTCTGTACACTCCGACATAGCGGGGCAGAGGGGGCAGAGAGCAAGGAAGAGGAGGTAGGGCCAGGAACTGAGGGGAGACTGGAATGTGACAGAGATTACTTCCCGTACATTCAAGGACTTGAACAGATTCTCAGGACAGCTCATAAAATACCAAAAGCTGACACCAGGAAGCGGGAGGAGCACAAGCCACTTGAACAGAGGTAGAACTCCCAAGTACAAGATGTTTTCCTTCCCATAGCAGGAACATGGGGATCATTGCTCACTGTCTCAAGGGAAAAAAGCATTATTATGATCATATATTCTCCTCTGTTGGGTACTCTAACAAGCAGTCAGCATCTGGCATCTCAGGGCAGAACCAAGGTTCAACTACAACCCTCATCCCATTAAGGGGCTCCCTGGGACCTTGGATAGCCGGTCAGGATAGGACTACCAGAGCCATCTTTGTCTCATCACCTTAAAACTGACCTTCTCACCTAAAAAACTCACTCTTATTCTAGTCTCCTCTTCAGGGTCTATATAGTAGTCACTTTTACTATCCAAAGACTCCTTGCACACATCAACTTCATCCTCCCAAGCCTTGAAAGATGATCAGTTCTGTGAGAATCTTTGGCATATCCCACGGTATGTGCCATTATACTGTCATTTATGTTCCACATCATTTTATAACAGTTACTGTGACAGCTTCCTCCGATCATTTCCTCTATTTTCAAGACTGGAAGAAATTAATCAAAGAAAAAGCAGGGGGGAATCAAGGCAGCAGATGAACACTAGAAATAGAAAATAAGTACTTCATACGCAGATTAACCAGCACCTGAGAAGGCAAATGAGAATAAGGAAAAAGGGTCTGCAAGACAGCCAAAAGCTGAAGCAGCTCAGTAGGACAGATACAGGGTGAAAAGAAATAAGAAAAGTTTAAGGAGAAGAAAATAAATACACAGTTTTCTTTAACATCTAGCACAGTGGGAAGGTTTTACACAGTAATATCATTCTTCTCCTGCAGTATTACAAACAGAACCAGGGATGGAAAGGAATTTGAGGTTCTTTAAAAGAAGGATAAAAAATTAAATCTAAAGCAATCAGTAGAAACTTATTTCACTAATAATTTGAACCTAGGTAAGAACTGACTTCCTAGGACGCATATGCCTGATGGTTAGGTGTCATCAATGTTTTTGCATTGATCTTTCCAAAAGTTTCCAAAACAAAAGTTTAGTTAACAACTGGTGTGAGCCACTTTTAGGGGCCAGAAAAGAGCTCAACAGTCTTAGTTTTCCAAGAAACTGCCTTGAAGAGGTCTTTGTATTTTTTGTCTAGTACAAATGTGAAAAAACTTCCTCATTCCACATTTTACTCTCATGTAATTTCACAATTAGTCATAACACTGACACCATCTGAAGTATCAATCACTTAAAAAAACAAAACAACACAGAACCAAAGACAAAGAGCTGCTTATTATCACCATGGAAGAATGTCCCCTGCCTAACCAGATTGTTTATAAAAGCAAGCTCTCCTCATGTAGTCAATTGTCGGCAACTCTTCTATGGTTTTGTCTGAGCACCTGCATCCTAAAGAAGCAGGCACAACGTGCTGCCTCACCAGGCACCCAGGTATAGCTTTGCTGAGGACAGGCATTGCCAAGAGCAGCCAGAATGGTACAGAAGTTTCTTGTCACTCTCTCCCATCACTCAGGGATGGTACCAGACAAATTGCTGGGCTCTGCCTGCCAGCCAGGATGCAAAGGGCAGTTCTCTCATTAAGGTCACAGCAGGACAGAGGGAAATAGTGAAGCCTTCAACCTCAATACTGAGTGCTTTACTGTCCCCTCTGTAATCCCCCCTGACTGACAGTTGCACAGAAAGGCTTTTGCAACATGTTTCTATTTTCAGTATTTTCAACTAATATATTTAGCCTGGAAAAACAGGCTCCGTACTCATGCATGCACGTTACCCCAAAATAAATCCGTTCATTCCATTCAAATCCATCCATAAATCCCTTAGCTTTTTTTTTTTTTTTTTAACACAAAACTGAAAGCTTTGTCTTGTAATAAAAGAACTCGTGGGTAAATTTGGGTTGTAAACTATCCTGACCAAAAGGGAAACAGAGACTGTTTAACCTTTAGTTGCTCAGTATAGATACAATCTCAGACTGACAGCCCTTGTGTTACGCTACACTTTTTATCACTCCTCCCTACAAAGCCACTGATTGCAACCATTCTGGCAGTGCCTGTTACCTCGGTGCAGATAGTCAATCTGAGGACAACTCTAAGTTTCAGCACTTCACAATCACGATGTACGTTCAGGAAGAGTCAAAACAGCTTGCTGAACCCTTCCAATACTCCAGAAGTTTTAAAAGGCAAGACTTCTTTCTACAAAAGCCAGAAAAATTTACTCAAATTTTCCTCAAAAAATATTTTCAGATAACTAAGCAAACATCGAGTAAGTTTTACAGAAGAAAATACTTTGGGGAGAAGGACACTATAAAGACCTGTAAAGCCAGAAGTGGCCAGAAAGAACACCAATTGCACATCATCTCTTCCAGCACAGGAATCAGAGAGACAGTGAAGCAAGCATCTATCAAGTCCAAACAAGCAATAGAGGAGTTATTCTTCACACAGCAGTATGCAATGAATGTTCAACATCCATACCCAGGTTCAGGGAAAGGTGAAGAGGTTCATGAAAGAAAGTGCCACAGAAGTCAAGTCTGACCCTGACAGACTCAAACAGAGAGACGGTTTAAAGAAATACAATGCATCATCTTTCCTCTTACATTTCTTCGTTTACCCCTATTTGGCAAACATTCAGGATGGGACATGCAGCTAGGCAGCACAGAACACAGGACTATCACAGCTGCACCATACACAGCACAAAAACGTAGATGGCAGCTTCCCTTTTAATTACTTTTAGAACCATAGAATGGTTTAGGGTTGGAAGGGACCTTATAGATCATCTATTTCCACATCCCTCCCTCCACCCCCCCAGTATGGACAGGGACAGCTTCAAGTAGACCAGGTGGCTCAAAGTCCCATCCAACCTGGCACTGAACACTTTCAGGGATGGGGCACCCATGACTTCTCTGGTTCCAGTGCCTCACCATTCTCACAGTAAGGGTGAGATTCAATTCTAAGACTTAAGAAAACTGTCGCACTTTACTAGTGAAAGCTACTCTTGGTTTTAATATTTTCTGTAATAGTGACAAAAGGTTTTCCTGAAAAGGCAAAACTCTATGTAGAGTAATTTGAGTTGGGGAGGTAGAGGGGAAGAAGAAAAACCTATACACTAATACTGAATTGTGATATCAATTTAAGCCCAAGATAAAACCAAAGCTTTTACAGACTGGTTAAAAAAATACAGCAAAAAACAGACCCATAGATCACAGTGAATCACATGAATCACACAGCTGCTCTCATGGGTTTACTAATCCAGCTTGAGATATTAACATCAAACGGAAAATTGCTAGAGTGAATTAATTAATAAATTGTACCTTTGGTTGGCAATGAGTGAACCTGCATCAGAACTCCAAAAAGACATACAAAATGGAGAAATGGTAGTGCATGATAAACAGTGATAAAGGCAATTCTGTAATAGTTGAGAAGTTAATGGTATTTAATTTCAAAATCTCGACTAAAACTCAAAGTAGAGTTGACTCTTCTTTCTCTTTAATAGCTCCTTTTCAAATAATTCATGAAAAAAAATGGGGGTGGAGAAAGAGAAACTTATTTCTATCCTTTTCCATAGGCAAAATTGGAATGTAATGCTACAGAAAAGTAGTTGTGTCGAAAAGTGAGTTGTATCTATAAAAAATGAAGAGGGAAAAAATAACCAGAATACAGCATAATACAGCATAACATCATACAGGTTTAACCAAAAAAGTCTTTTTACAAAAGAGATACAAGCATGAAGACAGTAGGTCAAACACACTTCACTACACTGAAAAATAGATCACTGTGCCAGAACCAGAGAAAAAGAAACTAAAGGCCTTCCCAGTTTGACAGGGCCTTCTCCCTACACATGAAAAGTAGGCTACACCAGGAACCAAGGAAAAAAAAATCTGTTTTATTACATTCCTACCAATTTGAAGGCAGGTATCAGAACAGACATGCAGTCATACTTTTCACCAGCAGAACTGGACTGGATATCTGCAAAGCTGTGGGGCCCTAGACCACATCCCATGTAGCTTTGGTGCCATCACACTCACTGGTATCACCCAATTCCCTAAGAGATTGACTCAGCTGTGAATATTCAGCCATTAAGTATCATTTGGCTTCTAGGGGTGAAATTTTGACCCACCTGGGAGAGATGAGACACCCCCTTGTTCAGGAGTTAGCACTCAGCCCCAGGCAGCCAGACTCCATGGTGCTACCCCAAATACTCATCCTAGGAAAAAATGGGTTTCCAAGAAAGAAAAGGAACCACAAACAAGGGGTCATACTCTAACACCTGGCAGCATGATAACTTGCTGCCAGCATTTCAGCTGTAACTCTTTGCTAATCCCAGCCACCACCAGAAAAAGGACTGCTGACCAGAGAAAGATGAAGGATGAAAAAAGAAGGGAACCTATGCACACTAATTTTTCCTGCTGATCTTGGTGTATGTTCTCTGTATCCATTAGGGACTAAGTTCCATATGACGCAGTAGCTTCAAACAGAGCAACACTCATGCTTTGGTTTTCTCTTTTAAGAATCAACTGCATCACTCACTGACCAGCTACGTTTTGCAAAATCAATCTTTTCATGCTTTAACAGATTTTGTTTGGCACATTACATGAATGAGATGGAATCAGAGCATATCCATATGTTCTGTGCAGACAGACCTGGCACTCTTAGCTTCAACAGAACATGCACTGAAAGCCAACACTCGGCAAATGCATGCAAACACATCATTAAAACAGAGAACACACCTGCTTTAGGCAGACAAGCCCAAATAGCTTCCTAGCTAATGCCACAGGATGTCTTAAGGGGCACTTCTGACAACATCCTCCCCCACTTCACAGTAAAAACAATATCCTACTTGTATCAAGGTGCAACTTGTATTCATCTGCTGGGCGCAGCACAAGCAAGGCAATGTGAACCATATAAAATAGCAGTATGTTTTAGCTGTAAAGAGGCCCTTTTATTTAGGCAACATTCGTTGCTCCAGTATCACTTAAGAACTACTATAAACTCCAAAATGAAACAAGAAAATATCTTTTTTTCCCAATATACTAACAAATGCAAAGGTGTGCCTATTTGTCTGCTGGTCACATTTAAAATAGGGGTAGTTAAATGGGTTTAGAATGGACACAGAAGCACTTCAGGCAGCATGACCCAGATCTTGTTATTATTTCTCACCCTAATTCTTTGCCATTACATCTAGGAACCAACTTATATCCAAAAAAAAAATTGAAACCCACAGAGATTGGCACAGCATATTGTAGTAACTACTGCAATGGCAGAAAAAATGCACATTTTAATAAAAAATAAGGGGGGGGGGTAAATAAAAAAGATTGTTCATGAACTAATTCATGCAAACTCTTTTGATTGCCATCATGCCCAGTGAACATAACCTAGTGTTTGCCAAAACCTAATAAAATCATTTTGCTGGTGAAGACATGACTGACAGTATCAGCAAATACAGAATTTTTCGCACAGTAGAAGGAGAATCACTCTGTGTGACTTTACAATTGCATACATATGGGACAAGAAAGACAACCAAATACCTGTACTGAGAGAGATGTAACAGGACTTAAAATACTACCAGCTTCTTCCTAGACCCCAAAAAATTCTCTTCTTTAGCGGTTTGCAACTGATATGCCGAGAAATCGAAAGATGTTGCTTAAACAGGGCACCACCAGAAGTTAAGTTACTTTATTGCAACAGCACACAGAAGCTTCATTAATTCCACTCACGCACTGAGTGTAGAACTGTTCCATGTATATCAGACTATATTAATATGTCCTATGGACTGTTAGTGACATAACCCATCATCCTCATGTACTGTGCCAAAACTCTGACAATGAAACTTTCACCAAAGTTCCAATGTGGGGAATCTGTTCCATCTCGGGTTTGAAAACCACACTCCTCTTGGATACCCACAAGTTGTTTCCCAACAGCTCAAAGAACCACTAAGTCTTTCTCCAGCAGAAAACAAAAGCAAGTGGTAAAATCAAAAGCAAGAAGTGGAGAAAAACAGATGATTCCAGTATTCATTTTTCTCAGTCCACTAAGGCTTCTCCTCATGCTAAGTAAAGACATGCTGGCCAAGACATTTTAAATTGTACTCAAAAAAGAGTTTGCGACTTATGCAGTCACAGTAGATCAGTTCACCAAAAAACTGTTTTGTTTCATTGATGCAAATAACAGCTTTGCGTAGGCACAGTAGGGTTTTGGCAAAAATGAAAGCATAGTGGTATCTGGTCATTGAAAGCTGCAGTTGAGAAAAATCTACATGCAAGACCTTTGTCCCTCCCTCCATACAGTTCTTAGCTTTACAGGGAATCAATCCCCTACCTCATGTGCTCCCTCCTGTACAGAGCACATGGGATGACAACCGCAGAAGCAAAGCACCCACGGGCATACTACAGCATTTGTCCCTTCTGCAGCCAGGTGGCAACAGGAACTGGGGTGGGAGAACAATTGACATTTCAGCTTCAGGCTGGCCCAGCACTCTGACTCCCTCTCTTAATAAGTAGGCCTCATGCAAGAGGACAACACAGCCTCAAGACATTCACTGGACCCCAGACAGCACAAAGGAATGTACAGTTGGTGACTGCCAACTCACTTTTACCAAAAACTGAGGCAAAGCTCCTCCACGCCACCAGAGAGACTTGTCCCAGACACTTAATATCAACATCTTGCAAGCAGAAGGCAAGTCATGAGGACGTGTGTACCTCAACTACTGCAATTGGACTTTGGAAGCTCAGCAGCAGCAGCATCTTCAGCCAGTGCAAAGGGCTGCAAATTGGAAAAAGACATAGGAGGACATAACCCAGTCTGCCATTTCTGCTGTGGAATTACTGCAAAACATAACGGCAGGAATATGCAAAGGGTGGGGGACAAGCAGCAGAAAATGGCACAGCTATGGCCAGGAGAGCTCCTCTATCTAAACCCGACTCATGCATCATGAGACCCCCCACACACTCCACACTCGAACAGCTCCCAGACCCCACTTTGAGATGTGTATTTCCTCACACCCATTAACAGCTCCAAAGAGTAGCCCAAATGAAACCTTGCTGCTGCTGCTAACAGATACAGATGTTTTCACTAAATCAATGCAACCGCAGAGGAAATACATTTCCCAGAATTTTCCAACTCACACAACTATGCTGAATTTGTTGCGTGGTTTCTTTTTTATACCACTATCCTAACATACGCATTTACAGGAGAATTTTTACTCAAAACAATTCTTTAAAACACTACCATTTTGTTTATAGAAGTATAATAGCACTGAATATAAAATAGTTCCAATGTTAGCTATGGAGTCATTCACAAGATTACAAGAAGCAGATTTTTTTATGTTTAAGGGAAACAATTTAATTTTGCTTTATTGTTCAAGTGAAATACATATTGCAGAGCTTAATCCATAGCAGGAATAGGAAATTGTTTCAGTCTCCAGAGGCAAAAACTCTAGAAGCTGTGGAAACGATGGAATTTGGACTCAGTTTGTAATTCATGATGTATGGCTGAAGACCACCTCTTTAGCCTCATTCTTCCCATTTTCCACTTCACTCCTCTCTCCAACACCCCCCCGCTCCCCTTCTTCCTCACGTCTGATTCACAGAACAGGTAAAGCTGGAAGGCACCATGGTGGGGTCTTCTGATGCAATCCCCCTGCACCTGCACCATACTACCTGCCCCTTGCCAGAAAACCTTCCATGTCCATAGCAAAAGTGAGGAAAACTACAGGTGATGAGAGGGTTCCACCATGTGCCCTGGCTGTATCTGAGCATATTCTTGGAGGTGTGCCAGGGCACCAGAGAAATGCTGCAAATAGCAGGCTGGACCAACATTCCCCATCCCAGGCACACCAGTGTACACCTGGCAGCAAATGACACCATGCAAAGCACAAGTTTGGGCGTAGGTTTGGGGAAATATAGGTGCCATACAGGTGGGAAACAGTTGCAGGACTGCACTTGGCACCATGGATTTAAGGAATATAAGGCTCTTTAATAATTGATAGGATATTGGACAAAAGACAGTGAATGCCACAACAGAGAGGACAGTGAGAAATGCAGTGGGGTGGTGTGGGATGTCGGGCAGCACAGCTTGCCCATTAATCCATGGTCCTACACAGACTGGTCAGCTGAACAATCCTATTTGACCCTCTAAACATTTGTTCAGAGAGGACAACACAAAACACAAATGGAGAAGGTCTCAGCAGTGTCACAACAACAAATTCCTTCCTACATCACACTGCCCTCACCATATCCCAAGACAAAAATAGTCAAAACACACCAAGTGCGTTTACTGCCCAAGTGTTCAAAACTGGCTATGCTGTGCCACATGCCCCAGGCTGCTGGTCAGACTGGTCTTCTAGGACCCAGATGTTATTACCACAATTTCTATAATATGTGGCATAATACATATAAAATATGAAAAATACATTTACCTTCTTACCAAGGAGTACGTCCTTTGCCAGGTTTCACTCCAACCCTCATACCTCCCTTAATCCAGTTTTCCAAGCAGCAGACATATGAAGGTAAACTTACAAAAAGGCAGCTCCCTACCATTGTACTTTTCCAGTCTACCTAACTTCATCATTATTATAAAGTAATTCACAATCAAATTCAAACAATTTTCACAACAGCACTAGATATACAGAACACTCTTGGACAACTTAATGAGCCTGTTCCCTTATAAAGTCTTGGAATTTCAATTGTAATGTTAACGCATTCACAGTAACATAGTTTACACCAAAACTATCACAAGATGAAAGTTCAAGGTGTCAGAAATTCAAGCGTGTCTGAAAGAGGAGGCGCTTCTGCTTCACAGAGTTAACCTCAGTAGAACAGACACCTGTATTTCCACCTATATTATTCTTCACCTACTGACACTTCAAAGCAGGGTTTTTTCAGTTCATTATTTTCATGCATTTAACTATTCTCTTTGCCTACATGGCATCTTATGAATAACCAATTTTTCTTCATACTGAGATTTTTCTGTGCCACTATACAGTTGGGTGGGAGTATTTTGTTTGTTTGGTATGATTTCGTGTGAGTTTTTTGTTTGGTTTTTCTTATTTTGAGAACAGTGTTACATTCAGAGCTTGATTTAGCAAAACATTATCTTCTCTGTAGGTTAACTTTTTTATTAGGTATGGTTTTCATGCAAAACTAACTCATTTTTTAAAAAAAAAATCATCATTCCCATGTTTGTGTCAGTTAACACAAATTCAATAGTTGAAACGACAGGAACTGGTAGATAAAGGAAACCCTTACAAGAGGCACAACCAGGTAGATACCTCCTAAAACCCTCAAGCCATTCATGGAGAAAATGTGCTACCCCAGTGACTGATCCACCTTGTAAACACCATATTTCTCCTGCATCCTAAAAACAATTATTCCCCATTTCAATTATGCCAAACTTCACATCAGCCACTCTACTGCTGTATAGCAACCAAGGGGAAGGATTTTCTAAACTGGATTTTAAATAAGGCTGGATGGATGGGATAACATTTGCAAAAGCGGTACATAACCACTTAACAGCCTCTCTTCCAAGAGATTATTAAGTGGACAATCTCCCCTTAAAGCTCTGAGTTCTGTATTTGCAAAACAGATTCACAAAGGGATGAAAATCCCATAAATGGTTTGCATTCTTAATGTCTGACACAATTTAGTCCTTTGGGAGCACACTACATGTGTACGTGCAGGTATGTGGAAAATTGAATGAAATCTTTCACAATAAGGCCCTGATGCTGAACCTGTAACATTACTTTGAACACCAAAAATAACCTACTGCCCTCCTGCTGCATTAAACAGGTGGAAAACAGGCTAGAAACGTACAGATGCAAACGCTGTCCTAAAAACAATGGTTGCAATAATTTTTACATGCAATATGCTCCCCTCCCTAATTTCTATTTCTAGAGTCACCTAGACATTTTCTTAGTTTTCTTCTACTTACTGCTCCACTTATATTTCAAATAGCATTAAGTTTACACAAACTCATCAAGCATCCTTTTAGTGTTCAGATTTTTTTGTAAATCAGTACCAAGAATATAAGTAATGAGAAGCATTAAATGGAAGGTTTCCTGTGAAACTGTCTTGTATAGCTCTGTGACTAACATTACACTTGAAGAACAGGGTAGAAAGAAGAATTAAGTTATATCTCATGAGCATTGTAAAATTTTCAAAGCATTTCTGGTCCCCAAACTACTGATTTGGAAGAGGCCTGGATACTTTATCTTAACATTTGTGTTGTTTTTTTTAAAATGTCACCCGATGGATATAAGGACTGTTTGAAACTGGAAAGTACAAAAACTTCAAAGCAGATGTTTGCCCATTAATAAAAAGATCTTACATCCAATCTAGAAATATCAAAAGTTCTATTTAAATGCAGTTATTTGTTTGTTTTGACCAACTTGAAGTTGTCTGAGCAGCCTCTCTCCTGGATGCATACTGCATCTCATGTATTACAGAGCTGTATTTCCAAGCTACCTAAAGAGATTAAATAACCTCTTCAAGTCCTACTGCAAGTCAACCTGCCACATGGTCAGTACTGCGCAGCGATCTCCAGTCAGTGATCATCTTTTCAAATTTCCAAATCATAAGAAATTGCTCATCATGTCCAAAGTAAGTACGTGGAAACATAAATTCAGAATACTTTGGTGTGGTACTTGGTAAGGGAAGACAAAACCTGCAACCAGGTTGATCCTCTTTAACTGCTGAGAGTGCCGCTATTTCTTAACTTATGGAGATGGACTTTTAAGATGGCGATTTATGGAAGCTTGTTTGATCACTCTTCATCTTTATTCTTCTTTTACAGGCACTGTAGTGACCTTATTTACACCCGAGTTAATCATTAGGTCTTACACGAGGTAGGGAACGGTGGGGGAAGGGAAGAGAAAGGGGGGTGGAGGACAAAGGAGGAGGCTTTATTTCCTAAATGAAAGGTATTAGTAATATTTCGAAGTTATTGAAATGGCACAGAAAGACCCTCACACATTAATATCTGTTTATGTGGACTTGGCTTCACATCTCCAAACCGAGGCTGCTGCTGAGAACGACACCTTCCCCGTGTCCTCTCTACTAAAACTTCCAGGAAACCCAACAGTACAGCAGTAGAGACCTGTAGCAGAAAACTGTGAACAACTTATTTGCAAGCTGTCATCATAGGAGCCACCTGTCTTCTGCTTACCATTATCTGGAAAAGAATGAGGGCCTTCCATACAAAGGCTAAAACAGATAAATTTTTTAAAAAAATTAAAAAATAATGCTTGCTGCCTTTTGTCACATCTATAAGCATCTTCTTTACAGAGGGAAAAAAAAGTCCAAGTACCTCTGAAAACTGTTGCAAAACAGCCAGAGGAGAAATAAGTTATGTCAAGTAAGTGACAAGCTGCCCAAGGAAGACCAATGTGACAGAATATCATCTAGGAAAGATCCCATTAACAAAAAAATACAGGGAATGAAGGGAAGTACAGCCACAAGAGGAAAGGTGATGAGAAATTACTATAGAAAGCTTTCATTGTAGACATTCACCCCAAAGAGACCTGACCCCCTAAAGGCTGACCTTTAGGCAGCCACACTGCTTCAACTGCAGCAAGCACAAATATTTCTTTGCATTATTTTCCTCTTGATGCTTATTTCAAACTGACAGAAGTAGCAGTATCTCAAAAGCAAGCAATCCACAGGAAAACATTACAAGCATATAATAAACAGGGCACTATAGAAGTCTTCTTATCCCAAAGTTACTCTTTCTAGATATCCCATCCCACTCATGTGAAATATGACAGACATTTATTTTAGCCCAATGTCTTCAATTCTAAGAGATATAAAACTGTCATCAACCTCTTGGATGGCAGATACTAAACTTCAACTGCTGTTACCCATTTCATGCACACACACTAATCCTGCTGAGAAGATGCTGGAATGAGAGGAACAGAAACCAAAAGCATGTATTTATTTACACTTGCAAGCCAGAGCTAACAGCAGCTCCTCAATCCCTGTTCCTAGGGGGTAAACTGCTCAGGCCTGGAGAGCTTATGGACAGAGGGGACAGGCCACCCACCCACTTCCATGCCAAAACCCCCAGCAAGGGCAGCCTTTAGAAATGCCTTCACAGCAAAACTTCCTGGCAAAGCAAAACCCAACTCAAAAAACAAACAACCCATCCCACCTGGAGGCAAAAGTCCACCTTCAGACCATTTTATCTGGAGTTGGGCTTCCTTCAGCCCATGCATACATATCATCACCACGCCTCTGCCCCTCTGGTTTATTGTTGCAAAGAACTTCACAGCAGCACAGAGAATTACACTTCCAAAGGAATAAACTGAAAGTAAGTACAAGCACAATATTCAACCACATGCAATAGTAATATTAATCACACTATTTGCACAATGACTGCAGGTCACACAAAAGCCCTGTCCCCTTCAAAGCACGCCTCCTAAGGTGACTGCTTCCATGCCTTGTCAGTTGTAAAAGGTTATGGCCCTTTCACGAGGAAAATAAGTCAATCTTTGCAGCAAGAATAAATTTCATACTCATTATTGGTCTTTTTTGGTCCTAAAAATAAATACCATCCTTCAACAGGTCAAGCACAAAGTTATTTGATTTTCCAAAAGCAGCAACAGTACACTTTACATTACTTGTTTGTGTGTCTAGCACATGAACCCTGTGTGCCTGATAACTTTATGCGCTTAATACAAACCAACAATCCCTCCCGCCCTACAGCCACCACACAATTAAGAGCTTGCCTTTTAAAAGTTACAAGGTTTTTGTGGCTGAAGGAGGAGTTCATTAGTCACAAGAGCTCCTTTTCTTGAACTCCAGCAATTAACACTCTGTTGCCTGTTCCCACAGTGGAAACAAAAAAAAACATTGCAAAACTGCCTGCCTCTTGTCTCCCAAGAAGAAATGGGGTGATCCCTTTAATCTGGTTTGGCTGCCTTCTCACAGCACCATGTGGAACTGTTTTGGCAGATTGCAGCAAGGTCCATTACTCACCTCTGCCTCTCCTTTGTGTGTGCACCCTTGCAAACGCTCTGATTACTGTTCCACCCATGGGCAAGCCAGGGAGCAGCCTGCTGCAAGGCAACAGCTGATGCAGTTGCCAGATAGCCAAGCTCCGGGATGACACCCTCCTACAGGGTTACGAAACACGGATGCCGAGCACCTTACAGGAGGAATAAGCACAGGCACATGAGAATCACCAGCCATCAGCACCTGCTGATGAGTGACAAGCTGAATGACATTAACAAGCTGAATGACATGACACTAACAGAAAGATGCTGATGGTGCATACCTCTTTCCATCATGGACAGATCCCCAGGAGTCACTACTGGATTCTCCTAGGAGATGCTGTCATTACTTGGATGCATACATTACTTCATTTTAAAAAGCCCCACAACATTTCTATCAGGAAATCTACCTTCTTTGAAGTTACTCATTGCATTATTTTACCCAGACCTCAGAGTGCCTTCCATGAACCAGGACGTACTGCCTTGAGGCACTCAATACAACAAGCATTTTAAAGCACCTCACAAATGGGTCAAAAAACAGGGTTTATCAACTGAGCAGTCAAACACTAAATTTTTCAGCTTCTCTATAATTTTATAATCACTTTAAATATCTAAAGAAATTGCTTGAAAAACTTAGCTGCCTGACCCATTTTCATTATTTCACATCTTTCAGCCCTAGTTATGATGCTACTTCCTAAAATAGCAAAGACCTCAGGGTTCAAGTGCAACACCCCAACCATATCAAAGCCAAAGGTATCTCAAGATCATCGGTGGCAAAGCTGAGGGCTCTGTCTGAGTCACACACAAGTCCAAAATATCATTAAACTGACCAGGAGACCTACCATCTTCCTAGACAAAAAGGAGAACAGGAGAAGGCAGGGAAGAGCCCTACAAGTATCTCAGCCACTCCATCTGACATCCTCATTTTTCATGATGATGAAGAGGCAAGACTGTGAGCAGGGGGTGGTGTCGAGATATTTCTGACCCTCTGCTGAAGCTCCAGACAAGTCTCCCTGTTACTTTTGAGTTACAGCAAAGCACCATCAGATATTGTAGGCAAGTCAGCCAGTTTGATTGATGGCTATCTGCCTCTTTCTCACACCTAAATTGGGTTTGGTTGGGTTTTTTTTCTTTTGGAAAGATCTGCTACAGAGTACAATTTTTTTAATGTAACTTCCAGACACTGCATAATTCCTAGGTGCAAGAAGCATCTCAAGCGAAGGCCCATGCATACATGGCTAACACAAAGCTATTAGGGGGATCATGTAGCCAGAATGAAAATAGCTTAAATCTTAAGAAAATTAGTTTTCAGAAGTTAACACATTTTTGAGAACACTCAATGACAGGGAAGAATATTAAAGAGCAAAATAAAATCCAGTAAAGCCACAAAAAGATAATTAAGTTTCCAACCATCATTTCAACGCTCTCTTAACCCTTGGAACATTGAAGATGACACTGGACAATAAAATTTACATGTGTTATATTCAATTATACATGTGTTAGAAACCACACAGTCCATTCAGTATTCTGCAGCAACCAAACCATGCTAATTTGAGCAAACCCACAAGTGTGCATACAAACTGACAATCCTGGAAATTGTCATTTCCATGAAAGGCAGCTCAGCAAAGGTCTCCAGACATGCCTAGCACAGGACTGACTCTACTGGGAGCTGGAATTCCTCCCCAAAACCATCACATTGAGAAGACAGTAATAACCTTACTACAATAAAGGCTGGCACACATTGTTGCTACTGGTACCATGGCCACATCCAATGGGATTGTCTTAACTGTCAGTTGTCTTGTTTGAAGAGATAATGCTATACGCTTGGAACTTAGACACTGTGGTCTAAAAAAAAATGTGTTATGAGGAGATAAAACCAAAACCAGCAAGATGTAAAAATATTATTGGCAGGTTTGATTTTCAAGTTCTTGTTTCAATCACATATAGATTTTTTTTATCCAATGTTATTGACTGAAATAGTGTGAAGTAGGTATAGTTAAGAGAAAAGATGATCTGCTCTGAAATACAAGGAAACAACTACAATGCTTTTATGTTGACACAGGGATTATATTTCACAAGAGATATAATATTACATCCTCTGGTAAAAACAAAGTCCAAATACTACAAGAAGTACTACAAGTTTTGATGAAAAAGAATACAAACATACAGAATTTATAGTACATTTATCTTTTGTCTCCTCTTTCTTCCAAAGTTTCCATTACAGCTCGCCTTAAGAATGCTGAAAATTACTAAGTGTGACTTTTGCCATAATACTTTTATAATTCTATTCGGTGAAATTGACAAAACACAAACAGAGTCCAGCACCTTGCAAAGGATGGAAGTGAAGCAGTGAATACATATCCTGACCAGAACCAGATAGGGAGGAGGAAAAAAAAGTCTCATTTCAGAGCAGGTACCTATTTTTTACTAGGTTCCTCCTTTTCCTCTGCAATACTCTATGGGCACATCTCCATCTCCTACACATGTTTTTCCAGCCACATTCTTCAAGGCATGTCTGAACTTGTTCTTAGAGCCCTCCTTACTCAGGGCAAGACCTGTTAAGGGGAGCAGATGAAGGGAAATAAGCCTTCATCCCTTTTTGTTCCCTTCTCCCTCCCCACCCCCATGGCCAAGCACACACCTCAGCAGTGCAGTGCCAAGATACCTGCTCAGGTACAATGTTCTGCCCCCTGTAAAACCTTGAGTCCTTCTCTTCTGGTTTGAAAAGCACCTGTACCACAGATCTCTTTTATTTAATAACAAAATGGGCTTATTGCAGAGCTTTTAATAAAGCATTTACCCAGACAACTTCATTTAGCTAAAACAAGACTCTGTGAGATAAATAAACACAATGATAGAAGGTTGGCAATCTAAGCAACATTCATTTTGCACACCTAAGACAGAGACATCAGGATGATTAGCCCAGAAGCATGTACCAACACTTGCTTAGAAGAAGCCATAGCCCTTGATGAGCACCAATTAAGCTCTTTCCTTTGATCAAGGAGCAAGATAAGATCACATTTATGCCATGAAGCTTTGATTGCAACAGCACACCATACACTTTGCTTACCTACGCCTAACTAATAGTGTAAGAAACAGTTCAAAAAAATATTCTGTCATTACAGTGACAAAGAACATTCTTCATACAAAAGGGTACATAGAGAAGCACATATAAGAAACTACTTTAACAGAGCAGTGATACAGTATTATAGCAGAATTCAGCCAGATGCTGAATGCATGACTGTAGACCAAAGAGGTCAGTGATCTGATCTCACCAAATCAAACACAGATGTTTGGTTTTGTCCAGCGTATGTGATGTTCGATGAAAATTAGCCACATTTCATAATATTATAAATATCTATTTTAATAGGTAATGAATGTTTAAAGCCAGTAAAATAGACCAGGCTGATTCAGTGTACCTCCTGCAGATCCTCCAAGCAGTGAAATGTTATTGCTTGTACTCTGAAAAGATGGAGGCAGGCATATGGAGCCCACAGGCAATTTCCTCATGCAAAGGATCCGAATGATAGGCTCCAAAGTTATCCCACTCTGGTAACGAGAGCCCAAATGACACAAGGACTCTATATCACGTCTAATATCAGTCAGAGACCCACCGTCAAACAGCATTTTTATTTGAATCTCCTATCTCTTACTGTAGCCCTGTGAGCAAACACAGTAAAATCTTGAGCTACCCCATGACCACAAGCAGCTGGGGCCTGAAGAACTCCCATAAATAAGTGAGAGGTTGCTATGGAGACCCAGTTCAATTAACTCCTGTCCACCCTTCCTTTCCTCTCCTCAAATGTGCCTCACCATTGTCAGTACCTCACTACCTCTTCCTTTTGACAGGACTTACTTATATATTTGGGGTGTGTGGAGCACACAGCAAGGAGAAATACTGCAGTTACTCCATTCCTATATGAAGGCAAGACTTGACTGTGTGAAGGCAAAGACAAGGTACAAATTCAGACCAATATCATCACTTCTGTGGAAAATATACAGCAGAAATCAACATTTTTCACTTAATTCACAGAGGCACTGTTTAGACTTACTCATTAATATGCCTTCTGTGCAAAGCATCAGTGAAAATCTTGTCCTAAGATGATACAGCAAGCCAAAAACTGAGTAGCCTTGCCACCTCTTCTGCAATTCTCTAACTGTGCCTAGTCAACATCTGTTAGACGTGCCTGGAAGGAGCTCCCTGACTTAAACCAGGCAGTTCAGAAATTTTGATTTAAGAGACAAAAAGGAACAAACACCACTCAAAAACCCCCACATACCTTTGGGTACTTGATAACAGGCTGTATGCACACATCATTCATATCTGCAATTCATCCTGTAGCACGTGTTGAGTAACAGCTTTTTGCTGGGGTCTTTTAATAAAGAAAAGAAATCATCGTGGCAAATTGCAACATACATTTTTATCCAGTGCCCTGTACTTTGTCTTCCTATAGTTCTTGCAATGTGCTAAATAGTGTAAGAACAAGGAGAGGCATGATTCTCATTCAGGAAGATTTGCATGCTGAAAACACAGGCTTCCAGGCAAGAAGTGCAAGGAAGGAACACACAACAGGAGTTCTGAAAACCTGGAGCCCAAGCAACATTTCATCAAAAACTAGGCTTTTCCTATAGAAGTCTCCAACAACAGATACAAATTACTTCCTGTCCCTCAAGTTTTAAAGAAAGAAAGAAAAAAGCAGCCTACACACTGGTCAATCTCTGCACCTTTAACTAGGCAGTTTCACTACATTCTGTAAAGTTACAATCAACTTTCCACTAATGCCTGTTGTGATTTTAGCTTTTAAAATGTTGCTTTTCCAGACATTATGCTGACAGCATTCAACCTTTAGACTTTCTGATGTTTGGTTATAGTAGTTTGAACAGCAATTTAATGGTAAATAAACAAAGATGACTGTGAGTATGAAAAGATCAAGGGGGGAAAAAAATCACAACCCACAAGCAGCTCAAGAAAGTGCAACACAGCAAAAACCATGAAAACGTGATCTAAACACATGAACACAGAGGCCAACTTTGATTTATTTTTCCATATGCATTCACTCATATTAGCAACAGCACATTAATAACTTTAAGACTGCAGTAGTACAGACTTGTTGTACAAGTTTTTACTTTGTTTCAGCCCACAAATAAATATAAATAGATGTATTTAAGTATATTCCACCTTTTGCTAGTAAAACATTATGGGCAAGCTCAGATGTGCAAGGAGTGGTTATTCAATACCATTTTCTGATCTAATTAACAAATACTCATACAGAGTATTTTTTAGGTAACCAAGAAAAGGTTAGGAAAGAGATTCTTCTGTATCCCAGTCATGGCCAGCTCTCCCTGCTATTCCTCACTGAAAGCAGAATACTCCTGTCTCACAAAATAAGCAGGGGTTTCTTAGTGATAGATTTTTCCCAAATAACTTGAACATAACAGCACTCACTTGAGAGTGCCTAAAAAGAAAAGTTGAAAAATAACTCCAGTGCTAAGCATCACCCATAACTGGTTCTAAAATACAGCTCTGGTTTGCAGCTCCCAGCATACACAGTTAACATGACTGACCTTGTTGAAATCTCCCTAGGTAAGCAAGATAGCTCTAAAAAAAGAACACCAGGCCCTCACGATTAATTGCTGACTATTAATAAATTAGCATATTTCTCCCTCTTCTCCCAGACATACCTATAAATGTAGTTGCCCAACAGCTTTACCAGGAATGGAAATCTGAGTATTTCATGACATAACAGATGCAGGAATAAGTAATGCCCATGAACTACTGAGAAAGGGAATAACTGAACCTGGAGTGCAATAATGAGCCCAAAGCAGACACGTGATCCCCAGCCAGCTGAGTCTACAGCTCCAGTGACAAAGGCCAGACTGAGATAGAGCCTCACAAGAACAGAGGCTTCCAAACACAAGCATGTCAAACTGTCTTTGCCGTGTAAAATCTAGCTTGAAGTCACAACTCACACAAGCATGTGAAGCCTGGGGAAGGGGGGAAGAGACAGATCAGACTACAGCAAACAAAGAGCAGGCACAGTGATGTTCTCCAAGACAACAGTGACATTTCTCACACAGGAGCACTATGCCAAATGCTGCTTTCCTCTTCCTCACATCTGTTGAGGAATGACCTTAGCTGAGGACTTTCCAGTACCCAGGGGCTTCTGAGACCAGAAAAAGTTTCACCATGCCATCAACTGCTGCTATGCCTGTAAAATTAAGTCACATTTATACAGTGTACTGCAGATGTGCTGCAACATGCACGGCCATTCTCCTGCCCTGCAACATCCACGGCCACTCTCCTGCCCTGCAACAAGCTGAATAATTCTAGGAATACCTCTTGAGGAACCCTGGAGAAATTCAGGCACGCAAGAGAGTGCTGTCTACTCTATATATACAGGTGAGGACTTTGAGCCCTCAAGCATCTTACGCTGCACAAAAGCAAGATCACAGGTCAACTACAACACTATCCAGATGTCAGTCTGTATCACAACAAGGATCAACTCAAAGCAACCCAGAGAAACAAACCCCAAACACATCTCAGCAGAGTTAGGAAAGAGTGCAGACAATATTGTTTAAAGAGCATAAATTCCATGCCAGCCCAGCCACAAGTAAATCAACACAGCATCCTAGGCAAATATGCACATTTTCATGGCTGAATAAGGCCCCTAAATACCATCTGAATTCATTGCACTGTAAGAGACACCTAAAACTACACCATCACTTCTTCCAGGCAGAAATCAAGGTAGTGCTTGTAAAAAAAAAAAAATAAAATCATTTTCAAACATTGATGCCATAGCTAAAAAGTTATCACATCTTGGTTGAAGCTTGAGAAATGCTTCATATACACAGAAAACTGCTAGCAATAGAAGCACAAGTCTTCCTCTGCAGCTTCAGTTTAACTAGATCAGCTCTTGTTAGCTGCATAGCCCGCTATTGCCAGTACAGTGCCCTGTGCCAGAAAAAACACCCTTGTTCACAAAAAATAGCAGCATTCTAGTCTGAATTAGCAAGAGAAGACAAGCAACTGTGTTTTGTATCAGCTATTGTTGGTAACAATGAACAGAGACCTTTTTATTTAAAACCCGACTACAAATATCTGAAAGTATTTATGTTCAGCTTACTACTTCTTGATAGGTTCTATTTTAAATTCTAGATAAATGCTTTTTACAGTATTTACCAAGGACTGAACAACTCAAAATCTCAGAGCAAAACTCTTCAGAACAAGAGGTACCTTGATAAAAAAAGTTACTTTAAAAGCAAGTCAAAAAAAAACCCAAAAAAAGCAAGTTGACCAAGAGCAACTAAGCTGTCCAGCAGTGGTCATACAGCCAACTTAGGGATTTTGCTTTTAGGGATTTGTTTCATGGAAAAGGTAAGTTTCCATGATTCTTTTTGGCTTGGAAAAGTTATTAAAAAAATTTTACTTTTTCAAAGTTTGGTTGTAAAAAGATATGAAAGGGGGGGGGAGAGGGGGAAATGTTCCTGGACAAATATTCTCCATTTCACATTGAACATTAAAATGGACTGAGTCAGATCACTTATTTCCACCATTCTCTACATTTTGCCAAGGTATTTTTTATCATTGTATGATAAGTAAGAGTCATTATCTGCAAAACCAATCTCCCCACTGAGAGCTGGCATCCCCCAGCAGTTTTTTACGTCATGCTCCTAAAATACATCTCCATGGCACCACAGCATTAACTACTGGCAATAGATATCACCAGGCAAATAATTTTTCCCAGAGTTCAACCAGGTCAGTAAAGATCATGGCATCACTTCTCACACAAGGCACGTGCAAGAAAACAAATAGCATAAGCTCCCCTCCAATCACTTGTTTCATAAAACTAACCTTGAGAATTAAATGTAATATTCATAAGGTAAAATTAAATTGGTCTTGGTCAAACATGAAACCCAGTGGTTGTGAACTACACAGTAAATAACTATTTCAGATTAAAAATAAACTATGAAACATTGTGCTAATAAGGCTGTTAGCTAGCTATTAAAGCGTCTATTTTCATGTGTGCAGAGATGAAAGTATAACCATAAAGAAAAATTTTCCACATCTCATTTCTTTATTACAGTCTTGTCATGCAGGGAGTGACATAAAATGACTCTGTGTACTGAACAAGTCGAACGCTTACCTAGAAACTGAAAAACAACAGCACAAACAAAAGTCACCGGCAGTCTTTAATTTATTTCTTTACATTTCAAAGTACACGTGTTTGTGTTAGTCAGAAGATCCACCTCCCAACTACAGCCAGCCCTCAAATTATTCTGTAAAACACTAATTGAGGGTCCAGCTGAAGAGTTACCTGTTGAAGGAACCTGCAAGTAAAATAAATTATGCAAGAAAGGAAGCCAAGCATGCTTAAGAATAATAAAGGCTTTTAAAATGATTAGCAGGTTTACTCTTTAATCTGGCAAGGTAACAAACTTTCAGCACCCAAGAGAAAAAACACAATGAGGGAAAAGCTTTATATAAATATTCCACATGCCAAAGCAAAAGGCTTATTTCACTGGAACAATGCACTCCTGTTTAAACCAATACCAAGCATTAAAAAAAAGAGAGATCTTTCTGTGGAAGTTATTTATATGTTAACGCATAACTTCACAGCGCGTTTGTGTGGAATCCTCTCCTCACAAAAGCAGCTTGGACAGTCCCTCTCTGGCACCGGCCCCTTCACGCACATGTTCGCGCTCAGGAAGGCTGGGAGTATCCATCTCTCGCTGTCTGAAAACATGAGTCTGCTTTCCAAATCCGCCTCAGTTTGGAGCCGCGCTGCTGCCAAGCGCTGACCACAGGCACGCAGCGCAATCAGCATTATGGTCCTGAGACACGGCAGTAATGGCTGCTGCGAGCGAGCGCCGCTTTAATCCGGGCAAACTTTCACCTCTCTAAACATTCCTAACTTCTCATCAACTTAAACTCCAGCTAAGCCTGTGAAAATGTGTTATGCAACCAAAGAGGATCGCACTAAAACGTAATGCTGCAAGGAAAAAAAAAAAAAAAAAGAGAGAGACGTGCGCTCCAGAAGTCATAAATCCCTCACCTAACTCCTAGCTCCACTTCCCTTTTGATTCATTCCCCGTAGAGCGGGAACTGCGACAGCAACACCCCAGTCGGCATTCGGAAAGCACTGGCAGGGTCCAAGCAGAGTATGACAACACGAGATTGGACCTGCTCTCAGAGAAAGCCCCAGTAACACCCAGCGCTGCCGAAATGCCCGCGGCAGGAGCGGGGGACCGCAGCCCATCCCTCCCTCCGGAGACCCCCGGGGCTGGGCGCAGGGGCAGCCGGACTTCACACAGCGCTCCCGCCGGGGCTTTCGCTGCTCTGTCAGACTGCGAACAAACCTCGAAGCAGAGGAGGATGTTTTGGTAGGCAGGAAAGGGAGAGACACAGGCACACACCCGAGAGATGAGGGGTGGGAGGGATGGACGGACAGACTGGCGGACGAAGGGGCCGCTATTCACCTCTCCGAGCGGGAGCCCAGCGTTTCAGTCCCATCACCGCTGAACAGGATTAAGAGTTCTTGCTTACTTGAGCTAGTTCAAAAACTTCTTACTTAACTGACAAACCTTGAGGTTTTTTCGAACCGTGAATGGATTTCGCTTGAGAAGCTGAAAGATAACATTCGTGGGACTTTTCCGACCTAAAAGACTCTGTGATTTCACGATCCTACCTGCCTGAAGGACACGGTAAACCCCCTCTCCCCATGCAAGCAGGCTGGCCAGGACAAACACAGGGTGAAGGGGACCGAGCCACGGGTAGAGACCGCACNCGCCGCTCCGGGCCGCCCCCTCCCCGGGCCGGCTCCTCCCGCCGGCCGAGCCCGCCCCGCTGCCGCTCCGCCCCCAGGTGCCGTGTCCCGCCCGGGCCGGGCCGGCCTCGTGCTTGGGAAAGCGCCGAGGAGAAGCTTCTTGGGCTTCCCGCTCCGACAGGTTCGGAGAGACGGCAATTCGGGAGTCGCCCGGCATCCTTCCCCGGCAGCGGC
>VZTZ01034080.1:911378-943810 GCA_013400955.1 Drymodes brunneopygia | reverse complement strand
CACGGGGTGGACCAGGCGCTGTACCAGGCCAGGCGCTGCACCCCGCTTCGGTGGTGGCTCAGTGTGAGTCACAGGCTTGGGGCAATTTCAGCAGCAGCCGCAGAGTGCCCTGAACCACGCTTGTCCCCGTATTGGCAATTGGGGTTTTTATTTCTGAATCCCTCACTTAAAAGCGTCCTTGGGTGTGGAGGCTGTTTCACCAGAAGAGTTTACTTTTATTTTGCTGCCTTCTCTTGGGAGCTGCATTAAGCCACCAGCTGCACCTCAGACTCGCTTTCCTCACGGGAAATGTGTGGTTTGTGTCCTGGCCGCCTCCCGAAGCCCGTGGAAGTCCCCACTGAGGGTCAGGGGCTGACCTCCAGAACTTTGTTCCCAGCATACCGGCCTCTGCCATTCCCTAACCACTTAGCACGTAACTCGGCCTTGCAAACACTTTTCCATGCAGCAAAGAAACATGAAGAAAACGGGAGTTTTTATTGTGTCTATCACAATACTATCTGGTTCGGCATCAAATTCCAGCCTGAAGCCCTTTTGTAGCATGCACGAAGGTCCCACTGCTCCTCTTCCTCAGTGAGGAAGAGCAGAGTAAACTCTGCTGTGACAGTAAGACTGAAATTTTAACTTGGCAATATTAGAGAGTTGCTAAGCAGCTGGGATTTGAGTCTGTCCAGTATCCCACTGTTTTCATCGTCTCCCATCCCGACCCATCTGTTCTCCCCAGTCACACAGCTGAAATGTAAGCTCTCTGGGACAGGGGCTGTCAGCTCCGTGCGTGGCTGTGCAGCGCCCAGCTGTGCAGTGCCCAGCTTTCCCACCGCAGCACAAACAGCTGCCTCCTGGCACGCACTGCTGCAGACCCCTATTGGAGTCAGGAAGAGTTTTAATTCTAGTTCTAGTTTAGGGAACTAGCAGGTTTTTTTTTAAAAAAATGGGGTTTGCAAGTATACCTAAAAAATAAAAATAATTATTTGTTCATTGGTTTTGTTACATAGTGATTGAAGGTATATTTTTAGTTCTCTATTATAAGGTCGACTCATTCTAGCTGATTTCTTTATTTGCTTTCTAGTTTGTGAAATACTAAGGTTGTCAGCTAACCTCTCTGCCTGTTTGGAAGATTAAAACACAGTTCCTCACAGCTTTAATATTGGTGCAACAACCAAAGTTTCCTGATTCCCCGTTAAATCATGTGCCAATCATGCTTTAAAAACCACAAAACAGCAGCTCTCCCCGCCTCGCAGAAGCCTGACTAAACAGATGGGCCTTGCTATGTGCCCTGCTAATGGTTTCACATGGGTTAATGCAACAGCGCTTCTGTTTTAAATACACAGATGCTTCCCTAGGTTGCAGGCAGGGTAACAAATGTCTCTCACTGTTGGTGTTTGGAACACTCATCTGCTGTCATCCTTCTCTGTCACACGTCTTGTGCCAGTCCTTCTGCCTGATCTGGGTCAGATGAGCACCATATTTTGTGAGTAAGGCATGCAGAGATGACCACTTGCTAGCAGATTGCCAATCCAACAAACCCATTATTAATACTTAGTATTTTTTATCATCTTCAAAGTGACAAAACAATTTATTTTTTAAGCAGGACAGCATTGCAGTGACTCTGTTCTTTTAGTACATGTTGTCCCCCAACTTCAACTGCTTTACAGACTGCTCTGGACAAATGAAATGGGGCTGACAGGGGAAGGTAGCATGTCTCCTGTTTCTCAAAAGGATCCTATCCACATTGCTTACCTGCACTACCCTTTTCAAGCCCAGATTGCAGCTGCCTTTCAGTTGATCATGATTGCATCACCTTAATCTGATCTTTATGTGAGATGAGATTAACTAGTAATCAACTGGCATGATGCAATTAGAAGTTCTGTTTATAGAATAAGGTATTTTTGTTTAAAATTACTAATTGCCAAAAGAAATAATATTTTTTAAAAAACCAACTCTGTCTGATTTCTAGCAATGCCAGATTAAAAAATGACACTTCTCCTTTGAATGTCTTCAGATGCTCTGTAGGTGAGTTTATGAGATTTTAGGCAGTATCAACTATTAGAAAAGATGTCCATTCCTTCTCTCTGCTTGCAGCCTTGCATGGGGTGTATTTCCCTGCCCAGGACCTGGCTACCAGCTCTCCAGAAGTTCACGGTATTTCTTTTGTTACCATTTTCCAGTGGTAAAAGTGATTTGATTTGATTTGAGAAGACTATTCAGACCAATTGTTTGCTGATTCCCTGTTTTGCTCGTTTTCTTCCTTTTTATTTCCTCTTGCAGGCCAGGTTTTCAAAGGGCTCTCAGGCTAGTTTGCCTGACAACACAAAGCTCAGTATGGACCATGGTCTTACATTTACAGTCTTAGACACAGCAATATGCACCCTCCCATCACCCCAGAGGAAAGACAAAAGAGTCTTTTGTCTAAACCCACAGACACATCCCTGTCAAGGTGGCAGAAGAAGCTACACAGTGTTTGTCACCTTCAGCTTTCTGTGCTGGCAGCTGGTCAGCAAAAGGAGGGCAGATGACTCTATAACAGGAAGTCTGTGGGAATAAATTATCCTTTCAAGAAAAAAAATGTATTTGGATAATTGAAAAAGCTTAGCATAATTTCATCAGCTATATTGGCTGTACTTTGGCTCAGCTGTGCATTTATCATTTCATCTAAACACAGTCTGGTTGACCCTGCCTCTAAGGTCATAGTTTTCCATACCAAATCTGTGAGCTACCAAGTTACCTGAGTGGATCCGATTTTTTTTGTGACATAGAGATGGTCACATGCTTGACAAAGTAACCGAAGTGGAAAACAAGGATGGCTTTCAAGTTTTTAACTAGCACGAGTGTGAGAGACAATAGATGATCTAGCAGAAAAACCTGCTGACACAGAGAGATCGCACCAAAATTTCTTTAACAGTTGAGAGTGAAGTGAGTTTGGACCAGGTTATCTCTTCACATCACATTGCTGCTTTTGTCCCCTGGCTGCTGCATCGCAGTCTGCCTTGCCAGACTTACTACCACCCACCAGAGCTATGCATCACGTCCCTTGATGTTGTGCAGATTTGCACAGACAACAGCCCTTCTCTTAGAGAGGTAACTGCTGCTGCTCATCTCTAGGGGGATAAATAAACAACTGCTTAGCCAAAAGTCACTTACCAAGTTCAAAAAGTGTGGGTTTTGCTGAGGGCCACCAAAAGTTAGTTTTCTTACTGGATCGATTTTTTTTTAGGGGCATCATCTTATTGCAGTTTGCATTTTTTAGTGGAAGGGATTTTTAAGCAAGTTTTAAATTACATTGCATTTTAATTACATTATTCATGAAAGGCTCAAGATTTATTTATTTCATATTCATAGCTGAAAGCTGTGAAAATTGACAAATTTAAAGTACTCAGAACAAAAGCCAGTATATGGGTAGAAAATCCACTGATTGCTTCTATTGACAATCCACAATGAGCAATTAGGTGATCATCCCTGACCTTTTGTTAGTCACAATGCTTCAATGACCACCTCGACTACTGTCACTACAAAAAAACAAAAATTAGGATTTACATTGTCAAGCATTGCCTTAATCACACACACAGGCCACAGAAGTCAGTAGGACTTTTTGCACAACAGCAAGAAAATTTTACCCTATGTAACTGAAACTGAAAACTTCCTGGCAAGGTCGGTGAGTATTAAAGTTCTTTTGGAAATTGCAACAGGTAGCTTAACTGAGTCAGGGTGAGTCAAGTTCAGAACTGGGTTTGGTTCTATAAGCATGTAATTAAAACAACTCACACTAGTGGGAAACTGTTGTTGCACAAGAATCAACGTCCTATTTCTCATTTTGATATCAGTACTGTTAGTGATGGATCTCTTCTATACGTGACAGTGTGGGAGATCTTGTTGTAGCCTGATGAGAGACATAGGTCTGCCTAGTGGTGTTTTGAATACAAGGTTATGGCTGGTTTATCAGTAGCCAAAGTTAGGTTAGGAAGATCTACGTATATGGCTTCATTTACAGTGGGTCTATCAAATTTATTATTTTTTCTCCATAATAAGGTTCCTAAACTACTTATTTCCTAAGGATATGAATACTGTATTTGGATTGTCCTTGTTATCTTCCATTCAGCTTTAAAACTACCTACACAAAGCTCCTAGCTGGGTGAAAGCTGCCACTGCCTGCTGCTATAGGTGTGTGTATATATGTCTACATATAAATATATGTGTGCATATATATGTACACTGACGACTCTGCCCGAAACTGCCATAGGCCGTAAGGAGAAAGGTCTTCTCCTGAAGTTTTTCCGCAGAACAAAATCCTATAAACTTTAACAAGTATATTTTTTTCCTTCAAGAATGCAGATATAGGACATGGATTGACATATACTGGCCTTTTTAATCCCCTAGGAGGTTTTATTAAGCAGATCTCAAATCCCTGCATTGAAATCATTTGCTCCTCTGCACCTTGTGCTAAGGTAGCATGTTCAAGAAGAGGATCACAAACCTGTTGTGCAAAATATAAATGTATTAAAAATGTATTTCATAATTAATAGGAATTAGGTTATAAATTGATTTTGGTTTACCTTAGGTCCCTTTACCTGGGTATGAAACTATCTGACTCTCAGGTAAACAAAACACAAAAGTGATTTGTGTAAAATTACAAAACTCACCAATATCAACATATAAAGTGAAGCTTAAAGTCAAATGATAGCATTCTTGTATAGAGAAATAGAAAAATTATTTTATCTGGTCTTCATTTCCCTGCCCAAAAGGCACACAAGAGGAAAGATTTGTCTTGCACATAATTCATAAGCGAGTTTGATCGTCTGCAGAAGATTTATGTTCCCAAATGGAAAACAAGCAACTTCTGGGAGTTTAGCACTAGCAAGGAGACATTTATGCTGCCAGAGCAGGGAAACCACTTCGCAAAATTAGGAGGAGCAGTGTCTGCCCCGGCAGCTGTGGATCACAGGCACACAGAAGCAGAGTGGGACTCAATCCTGCCTGGTGCCTGGAGGGGTGGAGGGAGTGAGATGTGGCACAGTGCAGGTGAAACAGATGTGGCACAGCCAAGTTCCTGGCTCAGGACCAGAGGAGGGGGCTGAGGTACCATCCAGCTCCCTTCAAGCACCACACTGCTTTGGGCTGAGGAAGTGTGAGGAATGAGGGTGCAACGGGCAGGTGATGCAGGAGGAAAAGAGGTGCTGGAGCAGACGGGATGTCCCCACCACCCTTGAAGCCACACACAGATGGTGGAAAACTCCTCCTGCTAAAGGGATAAGTGTGAGTCAAGGCAGAGAAGACCATCTCTCATATATGTAGTACTGTCCTCACAGCCTGTGCCATATTTGCCTGTAAACTTGCTCAAAATAAGGTCTAAGAGAGACGAATTTACAGAAGGAAAACCAGAGTTATTCCTACATGGAGCATGTAGAATATTATATGTTTGTATTTGAAGATCCTGATTCAGAAGCCGATGTTCTGCTTAAATCACGCTAACTCTTCTTCCCCTCTTACTTAAGTCTTCAGACATCGGAAGACAACAGCCAAAGGTTTTTAAAGCCAGGCTGGCTGAATGTGCACATGCAACAGTAGAACCTCAAGACAGAAACATTTCCTTTAAAAGCTATGTGACCTTGACAAGAAAAATTTTTGCTCACTTTTGCAGTCTTCTTGCTCCTTCTTTTTAAAGGATGTTAAAGCATTTTAATTCACCCATTTTTCTTAATAGTCTAAATTAATCTGCAGACTCTGAAATGTAAGAAAGGTAAACTAACTCTACCTGCTAGAGCTTTTATTGCACGTGGAAGTTATTTTTTTGGAAGGCAAAAAGTGTAATAAAAATTCAAACAATTTATTTGATTATCTGTTTAGCTTTAAAAATAATACCTAAAATCTGACAAAAAGGGTTGCTTTTTTAATTTTTTTTCACTAATTGTTATATATTTAAAGCTTTTAAGTAGAATTGGCAGCAATATCACAACTGGTTATTGCAGAAATCCATCTAATCAGGAATTAAAATCCCCAGTAACTTAAATAATAGTTTCTCTAGAAAGCTAGAAAGCCAACTACTATTGTAGTATCTTCTATAGAATTCTCAAATCGTCAGATCTTCAAGCATGCTGCAAACATTAATGAGCAGTCTCTCAAAATACCTGTGGTCTTGTGGTTAAGACAGCCCAACACAGTTTCAAAAGAGGTTCAAAGCCTTGCTCTGTCACAGCCCATCTCATACAAGACTAAGACTGATCCTGAAATGCTTTGTGATTAGGGATGAGAGTAGTTCTGTTAAATTCAGTGAGAAGAATGTACCTAAATGTTTTCAGATTAAGGGGATTTAAGGATACCTTTGGGTTCAAAGTCCAAACAGCCATCCTGCAGCTGCTAATAGCCTCACCCCTGACTGTCCATTGGAGCACCTGAGAAGATTCCAAAAATAATTCCATGTACTCCCTTGCAAAGGGAGGATCTGTGGCAGAGGATCTGCTCTAAGAAACAGAGCAGGGGTAGGAGGAAAAGCAATAATATCATAAAACACCATTTTTGAACTACTGCCACAGCTGTCTTGTCACACATCTGTCCAGGCCTTTGGTCCAGGCCCAGCTCTACAGAGCAATGACAATTTTTTGACCAAGGCCTCTTCAAGGTTCAGGTGCTACCTTTGTTCACTTCCCTGTGGCACGTGGGGATCCTGAAATAACAGGCATATTCAGAGTAGGTCTGATCAAACCAGTTGGGTGAAAACATTGGGGCATCATCCACCACCTGGGTGAGCCTGCGGCTGTGGGGCATCTCAGTTCAGCTCCCCTCTCTGCCCCACAGGATTTCAATTTGCTTCCCGGGGCTGTGTACGGATATGGATTTCACTCCCCAGTCCAGCCCCAGCAATATTTCTTAACAGACTGGCTCAGCTAGTTCTTCCAAAGCTTTTTAGATTTTGTGGTTTATACCCTTTATGTGGCCAGCTTTCCTCACGTGTTGTCTGTGCAATCTGAGGAGAAAGCACATGCCTCTGTGGCCCTCACCCTCTCAGCAAGCACTGTTGGTACTGGTGAGGTACCGCTATTATAAAACACAGCTTGAAAATGAAATGGTAAATCACACTCAACAATTTGCTTGGAAAATTACAGCTTTTTTATCATCATTGCTGAGAAGCATATACCTGTCATTTCTTTCTTCAATGAGCAACATTGAAATATTTCCTCTACATTCATCACAAGCTTTTTCCTTTAATAAATGACTACATTATGCATAATGCTTCCTTAGATTGTCTGTTACTCTTGCTTCTGTAAAGAGTTGACTCATTGGTTCTGTTGAGCCTGGGATGCAAAGTGAAGCCCCAGGGAAGAGAAGCTCTGAAGAATGGAGGGGAAAAAGTGGTCATTTAATCCCCTGAAAATATGGCTTTGCAGAGACCAAAGACTAGGTCTGTCCTTTGAATCAATGACTGCTCTGAGAGCAATAAAAGTCACAAACAAATGTTGGTACCACAAGTGTTGGAAGACCTTATAAATCATACAAGAAAAGTTAAAACAACTGTCTGAAGTACAATAGTCCTTTTTGAAACATACTGATCTTCAAAAACAGGTTTACAGCCTCCCTTCTGTATAATAATTTTCATAGCAGAAGTCTGGCAAAAAGCTTTAGAAACTGCGTTCAGTAAGTATTCTTTGTCTCCACTGCATGGATAATTATGTTTCCTTTCCCCCTAGTTTCAGGTCTTTTTCCTCAATGTTTGATAATTTAATTAGAAAGTGTAGTGACAGGCAAGAAGTTTATCAGACTGGAATAGCAAGCTCCTGCAAGAATCATGCTTTTCGTAAAAGAGCACTTTGGTCAACTCTTCCTCAGTAACAGCATCCTAAACATGAAGCAGGAAAATTTGAGAAAGGTTAAAAAAAAATATCCCAGGGCATTTGAAGACTTGGGCATTAAAAAAAGTCTTGTTAACAGCTTCAAAACAGTGGACAGAAATTAGGCCAATACATCAAATATACACTGTTTGTTGTTGATGCCTGAGGCTACAAAATTATTTGGAGTCTTTGGCTTTCTGTGTGTACAAGATGACGGCAGAAGCCAGACAATGGACTGATGTTTGTTCTTCAAACCCAACCACCACATGAGTGGAGCTATTGTTTTTAAATATTTAGTGTTTTGTTGGAAGGCTGGCACCTCTCACATGCTCCTTGAAAGAGAAACAGCAATACAAGGATCTGATGAGAGTTCAAAATCCTTCTATGGCTCTCAATTATCCACCCCTACCACACAGAGAGAGATGTATTTGCAACAGACTTGTTTGGGGCCTACTCTTTTTTAATTGTGATTTTGGCTTTTTTAATGAAACTGTCTATTTTTCATGGTCATGAGAAGATGTAGAGACCAAAAGCCCTAACTGAGCAAAGTACAGAAAGGTGTGGTGTGCTGAGCACATCAGCAGCAGTGGCCTTTGGCACAAGCTCATGTCAAAGCTGTTTTCACTACACAGCCTGGCCAAAGCACAGCAGCTCTGCTATGTACAGACAATTATTTGTAATATAATATGCTTATGTTTTCCCAAAATTATGTACCTTTACAAGAAAGCAGAGGGAAATTGGCCCAGCCACTGCGAGATGCTTATTTTAATACCAAATCCCATGTGGGTGTCTGAACATCTTTATTCAAAAGTAGTCCAAGAGGAAGACAGGTATCACTTATGGTCAGCTTTTCTTCGTGGCTTCCCTCCCTTTCTGAAGTCAGGAGGAGAGATCACCTGAATGCAAATGTGCTCTGTTGGGAAGGCAGTGGAATGAATTCCTCCTCCACTGGTTTATATGCGATGTTCCTGTCAACCATTAGCAAGATTTATACACTTAAAACCTTCCAGTGTTCTTGAAATACTTGTCTTTTAATTTACGGCTTAATTTGGGACACTTTCTGATGGTTTTGAGGGAGGACCAAAGAGATTTTGATACAAATTTGTGCAAGAAGAAAGAGAAACCAGTGTTCCTGTAAGCTCTTGTATTGTTTATTTTGCCCTCCATGGTTGAAAACAGAAAAAGTGGGCAGAAATCCCAAAGATGAAGACCTTCAGGTCCAATGGGACTATATCATATGCAATTTTAACCATAACCAAAAAAGAGGCTAGAATTAAATAATTGCAGAATTAAATGCCAGAAGTGGAAAGGGTACATTTCCATGCAGGATTCTCATCAGCTTTCTGGGATAGACACCAGCTGTGAAAGTCAGGAGCAGCTTCTCCACTCACTGACCCTTTTTGTGGTCAGGATTTGCCCTATAAAGCCCTAATTGACACTAACATGAATAGATTCTTAATTCACTGCCTAGAGCAGGTTTATATGAAGCCTGCCTCCTTTGGATCCCTGGCAATTTCCTCTGCAGTGTTTGCATCAAAACGTGAACCTTTTTTCAAAAAGGTGAACATGTATACTGCACATGAAAGGAATCAACAGAAACCTTTCTCCCTGAAAAAGTAGGGAAGAGCTTGGCAGCTCTGTATGTCCTTTGTCTGTGTTCTGAAAGGAGCCAAATTCAATGGAAAAATAAAATACATATCCCAAAGGCTTCGTGACTCCCTTTCCATTCAGTGTTACTGTACTGAAAAATTCTTTTATATAGCAATACTTTACTATCTTTTGACAAAATTCTAGCTTTATCGTGACCAATTGCTCTGGTTTTATTGCACTATTATATGTGTCTCAGTCTGTAGTTAAGGCTGCTGACTGTTTCTGAACAAAACAGGTTTAGAAATGGACTACTTGTCTGGTGAGGCTTGAGTCTTTTTCTACCTCTGTGTGTAATCATCTGCTATGAGACAGAGTTTCACAGTACTGTGTATTTGACTGTTTATGACTATGCCCTCTGTTTACTGTCAGTTAAATAATGGATTTTTCCCACTGGTTTTCTTGTTTTAAAGACCTATGCTATTAAAAAAAAAAAAAAGGAAAAAGTAAAGAAAACAAGGAAACTAAGTGTGATCCAGACACAAATCTGCCAATTTTTCTGAAGTTGTTGATTCAACAAGGTCTTTCAGCATTTGCAAATTTGGGGGCATGACAGATGGAGCTATTTTTGAAACAGTACCACTAGTCATATGTTTAAAACTGTACTTGTGTTTAAGTGCTTTGTGGAATCAAACCCTAGTTCTGTGGGTTAAACTGAGATGACTCATATAAAGGAAAATATCATATTTTGTGAAAAAAATATTGCCACTTCCTGGTAAGTCATCAAATAGCTGCTTTTGTTAAAATTCCAAAGATGAGTTTCTCTTAGTTAACTCTACCATGGTAAGTCAAGAAGCTCAAACCTCAGTAATACCATTAATATGAGATGTAAGGAGATGTAACCCCACAAACAGAAATAAAAATGGCCAATGTAAATAAGAGATGTCTTATTAACTTCTTACATAAAATCTCTCTAATGTGAAACATGGTTGATTAATGAACTAACTAACTTCAAGTGAACAAACAATTCTGAAAATATAGGTCCATGGCTTTAAGTGGAAAGAAGGCCAAACAGAATGTACTGATGACAAATAATTTACCCCAAAGTCCACGAATTCTGTAATCACAGTGTAGTGTTAAGTGCTAGACATCCTGAAACCTTCATCAGCAATTTCTCCATCAGCAGGCAAATTTTCCAGACAGTCTTTAGATGATCTATTCTGCTGCTCCTAACTGCAAGTTATTCCTCTATGTGTTGTCTTCACTGCTGCTTCAATGTGAAGATAAAGTCCTTAACCATTAAGCAGCTGGCACAACTTGTGTGAACACTTCTTAGCATTTCAGAATATTTACAAAAATTTATAAGGCTCAAGCGGACATTTTACTCTTAGTATTTAGTTTTCTACACAAAATATTTCAGAAACATAAACAGGTAAGGCATTCTCAGCTCTTTGTCAGTCCATGTGCTTTTTCTATGGATGCCATGTACAACAGGTAGCTCTTCCAAACACTGTAGCTGCAGGAACAAAAATGTAGGTGAACAACATCAACAACAACGATAAAAAGAAAACAGCAAAAAACCCAAACCAAACCAAAGAAAAAGCTCCCTGTTTAAGCACTGTTTTCCTCTGCCAAGTAAACAAAAGTCTCTAGTGACTGCTGTTTGGGGCTATTTTTCACAAAACTCTCCTAAAAAACCCCAAAACTTCAGGAACGTGTTCATGGAGGTAGTGGGGATTTGCGCTTGATTTATCCTTTCTCTTTGTGACGGCAGAACAATAGCATTTTCTTTCTCTCTTTTTTTCCTACCATCTTGAATTCTTTGCATGTTTTTTTACCTTTTAAAATTGTGTTTCAGAAGATTTGCTTACATGTGAAGGTATGAAGTCTTTAAGATATTTGGAACCTTTGAATGACTCCTTGTTGATACCCTTAACTGTCCAATCCAACAGAAATAAGACGAAATCTGCTGAAACTGAGATGAATCTCCCCCTGGATATATACCACTACATTAAATTTTTCCATAGTCCATTAAAACATCCAGTGTTCTTGTGCTTATACAGGCAGTTTGACATATCACACGTGTGGTTTATGGCAACTTCTGTGCAGACTCTCTGGGGTATACAGACCCTTGTTAAAATCATAAGCACCTCCTATTTCTAAAGTTCAGTGGTCTTATTTGAATACTTTTAAACAAACTAAGCCACGTTTGGTACTAATCTCAGACATCCCATGTTGATCTTGTTAGTTGCTGAAGTCTGCTGAAACTTAGTAAAGTTCTAAATAGTGATTGTATATTTGCTGTCACAATTTGTGACAATGTGTGCATCATTTTTTTCAAATGCTGAAGTAAGGATATTTCATACTAGCCTCTGTTGACACAAAATAATGTTTTGCATAGAAAAATAGTGAATGGCCTCTCACTGATTTCAATATAAATAAAATTAGACTCAGCACTTTGGATTTCAATAGGTAGTTATGGCCAAATAACCAAGTTATAAATTTAACTAAATGGAGCCTCTGAATATTTTGGGAATCTTTAGCTACCATTGGTTCCCCATTTAACTCCTCAGTCTTCTGAAAACTGGCCAATAGCTGATATTAAGAGCTTCCAAATCTATTGAGATTTTGAGTTCACTTTGCATGTGATATATTGCTTTTGTGGTTTTAACTGTGCTACAGAATTTGCTTAAAACAGGAGATTGTGATAATTACCTCAGTCTTCTTGATGTCTTCAGCAGTGACGTGACAGATCTTTTTTAGGGCTTTTATACGAGTGAAAGCATCTCTATCCAGACCGTTCTTTTGTAGTCCTGGTATGTTCAACTTATTCAAAGGACTATAAAGGACTGATCTGTTTTTATTTGTCTAAATATCTGGCTATTTACACACTTCTGAGGAGGAAAAAAAAGAACTTCAGACAGCAAAGTGTTTCAATGAATCAGTCAGAGCGGGCAAGATATGTTCAATCTCTACTGAGCTCTGAGAAGCTGAATGAATTTATATTAATTTTTAAAATATTTTCTCCATACGTGTTAGTATACATGAAACCTGACTTATTCCTCTTCCATCAATATGACTCACGATTCCTTAAACCCTTTACTTTTGAAACCCACACCTTGAAAAGATTTTAACACCATAAGAGTTTCAGATTTTTTGTGGGCTGGTCTTCATGACATGGAGCTGTGTGCCAGTGGTGCACTTGCGCTGATACAGACGATAGCCTAAGGTTCACCTGTGCCTCAAGGAGCTTGTGTTCTAACCAGACCAAGATAACCCCAAACTGCAGGAACCTGCCTGGCATGGCAGTGGAGAAGTCAAGTTTTCCTGAGTGTGGAGGTGTCCAAAGAAGGCAGGATTGTTCAGTTTAGGTTAATAGTACACTGAAGCTGGTTCTGACCTTGCAACATGCATGTGTTCTGGAGAAGAAAGCGAAGGCTGGAAGGGTCAGCGATCATGGGAGGAGGGTGTTCTGGCTGCTAGGGACACCAGGATACAGGAATGGAGAAACTCTAGGGAAAAGAGCTGCCAGGCCCAACATATCAAATAGTAAAAAAGCAAAGCACATAAATAAAACCAGAAATACTGCAGAGTAAACTAATAATACCTAGCAGGGCAACTGGGCAGTCAGCCTGCAATGCCAACTTTTTGGCAACTTAAACTTTTGTGTCTCCCAATAGCCACCCTTTGTCATCCAAATCCCAAGGAAAGAGATAATGTAATAGTCCCCAAAAAGACCCCTCTCATGTATATGTGTCATGCATATGAGGAGTGAGCAAGACAGCCATTTGGATTACATCCCATAATTCTGAAAATGTGTGAAAAAAATAATTCTACAGGGAAAGAAAGGTCAGAGAAATCAAAAGGAGAATTTGCTTTTTGACCAAGCAGATCATGAAGTGTTTTTCATGATCTTTGGCCATTTGTCTATATTCATTTTTTGTATGAGGTCATTTTCTCATCCTGGGCTCAGCAATCCTGTGAAATATTATTATCTTTGCCAGATGATGCAACAGAATATAGTCCAAGTTTAAAAAGAAAGATAATGGCTTTTATCCATTTTTTTCCTCAAAATGTTTCAGCAGTGTTGACATAGATCAAAAATCTGTGCTGCCAAATAAACACAAGGAATTCCTCATGCAAGTGAAAACTGAGTGGGAAAATTCTTACAGAATAAGTTGAGATGGACATCTGTATCACATGTATATTAGCAGAGAAGAAAGATGATTTGTATATATCACAACATCACAAGTATTTTAGTAAAGCGAAAAGACGACTCTCGTTCATTTGTTTTATCATGGTATTACAAACATGAGGATTATCTGCTGAAACCAATCCTTTTAGCAGAGCATCCACTTTATTACTAAAAGATATTTCAAAAGCATTACTGCAAAAGGCACTCACTGACATTAGCAAAAGTGATTTCCAAAGGAAAGGAAACTACACAATGATGACATTATGAGGAAAAGATAAGCAGAAGGAATATATTGCTTTCACTGAATTACGTCATGATAATACATTCTGATTTGTCCTTGCATAAGCTTTTGTCTGAGGAGTTCAAGGAAGTTCACAAATATCTGACTGCTAGAAGGAATATATTCCTTTCACTGAATTACATCATGATACTGTATTTTGACTTGTTTGTCCTTGCATAGACTTTCGTCCAAGGAGTTCAAGGAAGTTCACAAATGACTAAATGAGTATCAGAGAAAACAAAAAGTGATAAACATTGACTGATTGATGCAGAATCATTCAAAAATCAATAGCAGGGAAAGACCCAGAGCTCACATTTTCTGACTGCAGCGAGTCAGACTGCTACTGATTCATGAGCACACTGAGATCATGTCTGGCTTGAGCATCAAGGTTCATTTTGAGCATCTGAGCACTACTCAGGTGCTCAGAGTAGAGAAAGTACCTAAGCACATTTCTGAATCATGATCTAACTTTGTTTACTATGAAGCTCAGTGAACCTTGCACCGCCATGGACTTCTGCACCCATTCAGTCAGCAAAAAAACCAGCTTCTGTCTCTGGCCTCATCCAAACACACTCATGACTACAAGAGACCAAAGACAAATTATCTTTATTTCATGAGAGTGGCTACCATCTGCAGATGACTATAGGTAAAATGGTTTAAATTGGGACATTGAAATTCATCTCAGGCCTAGCTGAAGCCTTGTTTATCTGTGCACACCACACAGTCCAGGCTCAAGCTGCACAACAACTCAGGCTGCTCAGCAGCTCAGCAGCACATTAGATGAACTCCAGTAGAAAGGTGCAGTGGAGAACTGGTGAGGGGACACAGAAGGGGAAACAGATTCATTCAGTGCAAGGCATTGGGCAGAGCCTCAAGTGAAGATTGGACACCTGGAAACTAGTCATGGTCTCAGTTCCAGAAGTACCTGACAAGGTGCTCTATAGGTTTCAAGCTGTTAAGAAAAATCAATAAAAGATGTTCTAGATTTCTAGCATCCTGTACAACTGTCTTGTTTAAAACCTCAGTGTAAACTGTGCCATTTTTTTCTCTTTTTACCAAAATAATATTTGAACAGTGATGTATGCCCACACGGGTCGTGTAAATCAAAGAGACTAGTTGGTAGTGGAGCTGTGAAGATCAGTTTCTTATGTCTCTGTACTGACATGTGATTTATTTCCTCTGTAACCAAGTGCAGTATCTGATCAGAATGTTTTGGAATTTCCATCATCTGTCTCCCATGTGGCATTTTCTAGTGGCTGGTATTACAGCTGAGCTCATTTATAGAAACTTCCCTCAATAGCGGCACAAATTTTCCTATACTGTACCGAATAACTTTACACCTTGATAAGAAGTTTATATCACAGAGTTGCATTTTCAAAAGTACTTAGTTCTCTTAGTCTACATTTTATTTTCAACCATATGCCAAAAAATCTGTAGGTTTTTGGTTGTTTTTTCTAGGTTTTTTTTTCAGCAACATGTGGAGTAAATTGAAGCAGCCCTCTAATGCTATGACCTTACAACACCACACTATAATGCTAATAAAAGACACATGAAAAAATCTTTGTGTTCTCTTAAGCACTGCCTGTTTACAAGAACAAGCTAATTTTGTGAAGACAAAGCAGGGTTGTGCATGTCATAGAAGACTTATTTTAAAACTTACTCAGTTACATGGATCATTTTGCACCCGTTTGCATCAACAGATAATTGAAAAATATCACCAGACAATTTGCACCAGATCTGTAAGCCCTGGGGAACTAGATTCCAAGGGAAAAAAAGATAGTGAAAGTAATATTACAGATTACACTGGGCCAAGTCTGTTTCCACTCTGTTTCCAGATTTGCAAGTTGAGGAGAAAGAAAGGGGTCTCCTTATTTAATAGTTATTTAAGTCCTAATGAGTTTAAGAAGCCTAGGAAAGGAAGTAAGCTAAAATCCTAGATAGAGATTAACTTATGTAGACATTTTTCTATGGTTACTAACAAACAGAAATAAGCATTGCAGGAAAAGATTAACTTGTATGATGTAGGTAGAAGACCTACTCCCAAGGCACTTTCAAAGCTTTCAAAGCAGTCAAAAAAGTGCCCTCTAATATCTGCGGCTATCACAGCTAAAGAAATGTATTGCTGCTACTATTCCTGTACTTACAAACTGTGTTGACAATACATTATATTATGCTTTGAGAAGACAGTTATTATGCTTACCTGTGAAAGACCCACCTGCATCCTATAAAAACAAAGTCCAAACCTACCCCAACAAACCATATAGAATCAAGACAAAGGAGCAGAAGACATCAAAGTTCCATTTTTTAATTAACCTGAAGGCAGCAATAACAAAATATGTACTGATCTATCTTGGAGCCTGCTATATTCATACAAAGAGCACATTGACCAGGCTGGCATAAGAAATTAGATGAGTAGTTCTACTGTCACAACAGCTGGAAAGGAAAGCCAAGCTGACATGGTGGCTTAGTGAATTAAAATTTTAGCCCATTAGACCCTGGTGGTACAGCTAGGTCAACACTATTTTTACTGTCAAACCAAATCATGCACACATAACTTCTCTTTCTGGGAAGGAAGAAATATTTGCATTCATTTATCTTTTCACTGAGAGGCAAAAGTGAGGTTTTTCATGAAAACCATGAATGACTTGCTGACTGAGTTTAGCAGCAAGAATGCCTAACAGTGAAGGCAAATGTGTTGCACAAATTTGTTTATTCCTCCAGGTCCATCCTGATTCCATTTTGCACTATTCCCTGAGGTGGACAAAACTCTAAAGTTTGAAAGTAAAATTAGGGTCAGAGAACTATGCCATCATTTCCATATGGATCCAAGTTTCACAGTGTGGAAATCCCAGCTGGTTGGAAAATAAGCTAGAAACACTATGAGAACAGATTATTTTTCTGACTGTTGAGTGTGTTTGTTTTATCTCCCTGGGGAGAATGTGGGTTCCCTAAGCCACACTCTGCATTTAGATTCTTTACCAGGAAACCCTAGAGAGGAAATTCTAAATTATAGCTTTCTACTTACTGTATTTGGCAGCCAGGTCTTGGAAACCTTCAGTGTCTGGTGCTCACCCAGCTGAAGCCAACAGGATTTCTGCAGAGTACTGAAGTATCAGTTACAATGGAGAATTCCTATCCTAAGCATTCTCCTGTACTTCTCTTTTACAAGAGGAAACAAACAGAAAAAACCCCTCATAGCTCGTTCCAGGAAGAACAAGCACAATGGCATTGATACAGGCTCCTGTACACCTGGCCAGGCCAGGTGTAGATATGAAAGGCTTTAGATAGATACTGTTCTTTTCCTCACTGATTTTTCACCCTTTTTTTATCTTCCTCACTAAATAAAATAAAATTTGGCAATATTTTAGCTCAACACCTTCCCTTCAGAAGTTTTAGAGAACTGAACATTATTTTATTTCTGTTTTTAAAGGGACCTTTGGTAAATCAAACAGAAAACTCCAATTAATTCAAAAATGTTTTGACACATCTCACTTTCAGCTTGTTGAAAGAGAAGACTCGATGTTCACTGGCTACCTCAATGAACTACTGCCCTGCAGTCCATTTTGTCATTTGATTTAATATCTGATTAACCACATTTTAGGCATTATATTTACCGTCTCATCTTCATAAAAATGTGTATAACAAAATGCCCTTCCTGTTCTCTAGGATTGTGTCATTTTTAGAACTACTTATAAGAAAACAGGAACGTGATCTACTGCATCTTCTGGAGAATACTGAAAGGTAATTACATGCATCAATATAATCATCAAGTAGCATCACCTATTAAAGATAAGCCAAGCTTAGTCACAGCTGGAGATGAGAGGTAGAAGCTGGAGGTAAGAAAGATTCCAGGACATAAATTCGTTTCACCTGAGCTCATTTCTTTCACTTGTGGAAGCTGAAGTTTGCCATTGGGAATAGGGCTGTCACTCTGGACATCTTAGATGTTCTTCTGAAACATCTGGACCCCTGCAGCATGACCTGCTGCAGCTGAGCATCCTGCAGAGGCACAGGAGCACAGTTCACCACACAGTTCATGCATCCTCAGTGAGATGTAGGCTAGGGTTTACCTAAGAGCTGATGCTGTGTGATCATCTGCATTTCTTCTTGTGGGAAAGAAAGGTCTGTGGGTCCTATTTGTGGCAGAACTCTCATTTATTCAAGCACAGATGAAAAGCTGCATGAAGCTAAACGGTGTTTAGGAACATTATTATAATATAAAAATCAATCAGTGAAAACATACAGGAGTCAACTTTTACTTAAACTAGTTTGAAGTTAGTGAATAGATCAAAGCAGTTAAAACAAGAATAATGACTTGCTAAGTCTAATGATAGAGAATAAGAACCTGTACAAAAACAAATAAAACACCTGCCTGAACTTGAGGGTGGCAAGGGAATTATCCACAACGCTTGGGGGTTGGGAGCACAAAGTAATTAGCTGAAAAATAACTAGATGGGTGAGGTCAGACGATCTGTTTGTCTAGTCAGCGGTTTGGGGCCACTGCAATGGAAGTGGAGAAAGGGCACTGCAGGTAAAAAAAAAAAGGGGAGCAAAGGACATATTTTCTTATTTGCCAGAGTCAATAATAACACCCCATAAAGCTACAGTGCTTAAATTATTGGAGCTGATCTAGGATCTCTCACTGCAATACCTTTCCAACAGAAAATGCAGTTCCCATCAAGCTATTCGTTTCCAAAGGAGCATTATATTTAAAAGTAATTTTCTGGGGAAAAAACTGTTTTGTGTTGTTGACTTGAAATGTTTCATTTTAATTAAATTGGTTTAATTAAATTGGTTTTCTTTCCTATGGCAGATTACCTCCTATGAGCTCTAGACTAAGCACCTCACTGTCTTAGGGCTGCACTGGACATTGTGATTTTACAACATCTCCAGTGATGCATAGCAGCCATCACCTGGCTGTGTGATATGGGGCATCACAGGATTCACTCAGAGTCTGTAATGAGAGGTATAACTTAACCAGAAGGCTTGTCCCTTCAAAATAGAATGAATGTCAACTACCATGAGCAAACACAAGGTTCAGCTGCACCCACACCATACCATTGAGTATTTATGAGCTGGACTATTACAGGAACTGTGGTCACAGCTCCTGCAATGCTCAGGAAAAAAAAAGCCATGTAAATAAACAAATTGTTCTTATATTCTTTATTATATAGTACCTCTGCTCTGACATTGAAGTACATGTTCGGCAAAACATCACAAGATGACAGCAAACCTTCTTTACCCTTTGGTGACCACACTGTCGGCATTTATCACAGCAACTGTCCTGGAAACAGGACACTTCCCCCATATTTTTGTCCATTTCCAAATGTCTTTTTGGAAACCCAGTGACTCTGGGTGCAAGTTTCAGGGAAAACTGATTGCCTATTCTTTCTGAAGACTAAAGAGCAATGCTATGGTTTAGCTAGAAGGAATGAAACTTAGCAAAGCCTTGCTTCAGGAAATAAGCATATGCTTAAATTCCACTGACTTAAATTTAAAGCCTTCATACTACACTTGAAAGGAAACTTTTCCTTTGATATTTTAACCAACTTGCAGTGATCACTGGGGTAATAGGCTGCATGGGGTCCCTGCAGGTGACTGTCAGCTGTGAGTTTAACACCCTTTCACTATAATGGAGCTCTTCTTAGAACCTGATCCTCTTCATCACTGTTCATGGCTATTTGCCCCCATTATCATAATGCCAACTGTAGGAAAAGTGCACAGGTAAAGTCCCACCATCTGCCCACCCCACCCACTGATAGAATAAATTTGAGGAATTTTTCCAGGAATGCTGACATAAGGAATGCTAAATTAAGTATTTCTGGCTGTGTGCATTGGAAGTCAGAAAATTTGGACCCCAACAGTGAAAAAGAGGAAATGAGTTAGCAACCCAGGGACTTTCCACTATGAACATTCTGTTGCAGCACCTGGAATTGAAATCTGGGGAGTAAGCCTAAAATCATCCCAGGAAATATCATGGGCCATCCCAGGTCATCTGAAAAGAAAAGAGCCCTGAGGCCTCAAGACTCACTCCAAAAATATTGGAATACTTTCCTGTAGGAAATCAGATAGATGCAGGGATGTTCAGTAGTTTATGTCTGCAAGAGCACCTGGGAATTAAGACTGTGGGAATTTCTGATGGATGAGGTCATCCACTTGTCCTTTACACCTCTGGTGTAGAGTCTGTCCACAGGCAGAGCAGACACCAAGTCTGTCTCGACCTGCAAGGACAAGAGCTGTGTCACAGGGGAGACAGGTCCTGTAACTCCAGTGTGACAACATGAGCTGCCCTTTACAGCAACTCAAGGCAAACCCCACTAGTGTAATGTCCTGCAGTGCCAGCTCTGGTCCTTCAAGAGGGGAAGGATGTGAATGACCTTGTGCATTGCCTTCCATTCCAAGAAGGCTTTCCACAGGCAGGGACAGGGATCATTCAGAGCCCACAAAAGCATAAATAATCCCTATTTCTGCATCACTTGCTTCTTTTGACAGCCAAGCACCCAACATCAACAGACCCCCAGAATAACTTTTCTATCCATCATTCACTCTCCTGGTTGACACTACTGTTAGTAAAAGGACAATCTGACCTCCCATTTCTATTCCATGTATGACAATCAGCATCTAATGTATTTGATACATAATACAGAAAATGTATTTGATACATAAAGTGTTCAGCTATCAGCTTTAATTTTGTACTGAGAAGAGCTGCTTTTAATTGTTACCAGGAATGTATGTCAAAGGGGAAGGAAGTAAAAATAGCACTGGATGTGGAAAAAAAAAAAAAAAGAGAAGAAAAGCAGCTCCATAGCAGCTATTCTAGCAACACATGTATGTATGTCTGTTAATCTTGAGGATTTGCCAACAGTTAGGGCACATGTTTTAACTTGCTATAAAATGATTGCGCCTATGGGCCAGATTTTTATCTTAGTTATAACTATGTAAAGCAGAAATAAACTTCTTTGAAGCTTTTAGACTTATTTTGGATTTATAGAACTCTGAGATCAAAATCGGAACTGCATTTTAAATTGAGATGAGCAGAACAATGAAAGAGGCATAAGATTCAGACAGCAGTGAATGCAACCAGGTCTCTAACATAAAGCTCAATTTTTCTGTACGCACTGTAATGAAACAGGGGAGTATTGCTGGCTAGATGGTTCATGTTACTATGTAATATAGTATATAAATTATTGTATGCAGATGCACACTCTCACACGCTATTTCTTTGGCTTGAATTTTCGTGAGTTTCTTTGTTCTGGAAAACAAGTAATAAAACAAAATATAAAAGTGAATAATATGCATCCAAGTGCACACATATTAAATATAGTTGGAAGAATAATGATTAGTTTTTTAATCTCTTTTCCTTATTATTGCCTCCTAGAATACAGAAGACAAACAAATACAAAAAAAATTCCAAAGCCCCTCTATTCTAAGCGGAACCAAAGAAATGCACAAATTCTGGTATATGTAAGGGAATGCCTTCAGCCAGCATGTTAGAATGTCTCATAGTACCAACATGGTGTATGTCTTCTCCTGTTTCCCATACGAAAAGAAAATTGATTAATAATAGGAAAATACTGGTGCTCAGTGAAGTGTCCCATGTAGTACATTGACTTTGTTAATCTTGTGAGATAAATACAGGCACTGAGACAAACACATGGGCAGGGAACATAATTAATGATGGGTGAAATTAATCTCAAAGTTCTTTTATATAATAATAATATATTTATGTTCCTACTGGCCCACAAACTAAAACTGTCTCTTAAAAAATATACCTCCTTGACAGAAATAGCCACTTCTGGTTGTTTTGCTTTTATAGAGAGAATAAGCTGAGATGATGAATATTTTTAGTTCATTTAATGAGATCTGAATATGTGCAGCCCTCCGAAGTCAGGCTTACTCTGCTAAGGAAGCATGGACTCAGAAAAGCATCTTTACCTCTGATAAATTTACCTGACTCACAGATGGATAACTTTTCACTCAGCTTCCCAAACAAGAAGCCTGGCATACAGAAATAATTACACCAAAAATGAAGTGGTGTCCCATACCTACAGAATATGAAGGATCCTTTTCTGCGTGTTGCTTGTGAATTCACGGTGAGAATTTGGGTAGTTTAAAAAAAATCTATTGAGAATATACAAAACCACTCTAGCAACGGGGTGGCTTGTTTTTTTGCCCAAACAGCTGCTGTACCCTTATGTTCTGCCAGGAAACTGCTTTTGGTGGGGACACTAGCTAGTTTGGAGAAACCTGACCGCAAAATGTGTATTGTTTTGAAAAGTTCATATTTCTGCTGTTCACATGCGAGTAGCTGTGGCACATACTGCTCACTAGGAAACATCTGTCTGTGGATTTTCACAGCTGCAAGCATTTTAAAGCATAATAATGATTGTGAGAGTTGATAAAGTTGACAAAGTTATATGCAGGCAGGTTTTAGTGACTAAACAGAAGTCACACGGAAAATTCATGTCACTGATGAAATGTCAACATCTGATGTACAGGAAGACAGGGAAGAACATCCAGGCCCATAACTGCTTTGTGTTTGAAGGCCAGAAAACTGCTGTGCAGCAGAGAGGTTCCATCTGTATTTGGAAGAGGTATCTGTTGTGTATCACAGAATGAGGATGGACTGCACCAACCCTATTTTGCCTTTATAAGTCTAGAGATTTTCAGTAGTCTCCATAAGAAATATAAAAGCATAGATAATTTAGCAAAGATAATTTGATGATGCAGGATTATTTCTGCAAAGAGGACTGGTAGATCTGTGTACAGTAGGAGTGGTAGAACTGCACAACAGCAACTGCACAGGATAGGTACAGACATAGGTGGAGGGGGGACTGTGTCCTTCGGAGCCATCTGTCAGAGGAGTATCTGACTGTGTAGAGTGAGAATGTAAAATTTCCTGCAATGGCCTATTTCAGAGTACTTACAACTCAGCTGTGTCTGTAGTAATAACCACCATGGTATGAGTGGCAAAACAGAGTGATGGACAATTGGGACAGTCAAAAAACCCAAGACATTTAGGTGCCATAAATTCAACTCTCTCACAGTCTAAGCACAATCTTGATCATTTGGAAAAGCTCTTAACTTCAGAAGCAAATCGTCAAAGTGCAAGAATCTTGTTAAAGTACATCAGTGTTGACACTCAAAGGGTGTGAACAACAATTCCTCAACACCCGGAACAACCCCTCTGGCAAATCAATCATTGCCAAGTTATTTACCTCCTGCCACCTCTTTCCCAAGTAAAACACAGCAGGACAACTGTGAGAACCCCAGGAAGGTGACAGGGCAGGTTGTAGGATACATATGGTTTGCAGAAGTAATGTCTTTCCTACCAACAGGTGATTCTTGCAGTAGCTGCTAAATACTGAATATCTACTTCCGTGCTTTATGGATGCTGTCACTTCACACCAGGCAGGGGCATACAGAAGCTGGAGAGTTACATTAAAAACTCAAGAAAGTGAATAAACTGGTGCAGCAACATACCTGAAAGCTCATCAGCTGGAGATATTGGAATTCTTTCACTATAATGTCAGAGTGCTTGCAGGCAAATGAAACACCGTGGGTAAGTGTTGTGTATCTAGAACTTTGCCATCTCTAAGCCATACAATATTGCCATAGAGGAGGAGTTCTGCTACAGGCACACTGACTCTTTATGCATAGCCAGAAGTTTCCACAACTGGGCTTCATTGTTTTCTCTCCTGCCTGCTGAGTAATTTCTTAACATATCAGATTTTCTCGAACTACAAATACTTGGTAACAATAAAATACAGATCAGGTAGATGAAATATTTAGAAATTTCCACCTGTAATATATTACTTAATAAACTCAAAACAAAATATGAAGTATTTATGAAATCAAAATAAAGGTATAACTTAGTTTTTACCCTTTACTATAAATATATAGCAATGCAATAACCTGTTGAACAAAAGAAAGTAAAAATAAGTTCAATAAGAAATAAATTTAATTCTGCTTTTATACATTTTCCTAGCCTTGTTCACTATATTCTTACTTGGTGTCTCTGCTATCAGCTGTGATATTACTCCAAGCTGAAAACAAACTTCTCCTGTTTTTCTGCTGGGATTTAATGTTTAGAAGAAAATGTTCTTAATCCTTAAGGATTTGTAGAACAAGCTGTCATTTTAATCCAACATGATGCAACTTGCCTAGTACCTGAAGAAATTTCACCCATTTCTTTCTAGGCAAAATAAAATGTGATGACTGTTACATGGGAATAGAACCACTGCTCGCTTCTGCTGCAAGAAAATTCAGGTGTGCATGAACCAACCATGTCTGGCTATCTTTTCCTATATACAGTAAAAAAGGACAGTGCCAGCCCAAGCAAGTTTGTCAGTAGCCTGGACACAGACTTGTTTTTAATATTTCCAGCAATTGTAAGGATCAAACACTAGCAAGGCTAGTGTACTCTTGCACAGCTAAGCACTGGCTTTCACCAGATCAACACAGGACACAGAAATAGAAGCCCAGTGTCTCAGTGCCCCCACTTACACAAGGGCACTGCACAAGACACATCACCCATTGTATTGGCTGTGGCTTCTCTGAAGCATTCTCACACAATTCCTTCTGAAAATAATGCTATCCGTGTCACCACACAGATTAAAACTGATTTTTATACTCCTCATCTTTGCGTTAATATGCTTTGTCCGTGAAATTGAATGGACTGGGGACCTGCCATGTCTTATGTATTTGTGGCACTGGGAGCTGGATGCTGTTCTCATCTCTGTCACTTTGAGCAACTCGCATAGTTTTTGTCCCAGTTTGTGCAAGACATCAAAGGATGATAATAATTACCTGTCTGACAAGAAAGTTGTGAAACACTTTTTATTAATATTTGTAACCAGGTTTTAGGATTTCATACAGAAGTTTTTCAGACAGGTCTTTTCCAGGTCAGTATTTTTATAGCACCAAAGTTCTTCTCTTTTGCAGAACCTGTCTCATTAGAGAGGAAGAACATGACATCCAAATGTTTGCAGTCACATTGGAGGGGTAAGAGATGATGATCCAAATAGTAAGGTTAATGCCCTACCCTTGCAAATTATGGTGCTATACCACTCTTTCTTGTCTCATTCACTGAGAAGCAGATAATAAGAAACAATGAATTCCTCCCTTGGTTCTATGTGTGAGAACAGTTTAGTGTTCTCTCTTTAAGTGGTGATAACTGTTTAACCCAAGGACTCAGGAAGAGCCCTGGAAAATTTAATTAACAAAGTAACAATTGCCTGTGAGAAACACAGGCTGAACTATATAACTGTTCACCGCAGAACCAGAGAGGCGCTAGTTATTCCCAGCACAAATTTCTGTGTTGCTACTTGAGTTCATTTCACGACAAAGGTTTTCTGTGTTGAGAAGGTCACACGTTCTTCACGCATTTGATCTGCAGCCAAGCCAAGCCTTTGGGTTCAGTGACTGCAGAGGACTATAACCCTTTCAGAGCAATGAGACACTGCCAGATAAAAAAGGCGGGCAGCTTAGCTTGGGAGTGCCATGCTTGAGTCCAAGGTCTGCACACTCTGCAGTTTGCTATCCTGCTTCCTGTGTTCTCCTGCAGGAAACAGGCAAGAAAAAATAGATGCATTCACAGCCTGGCAGTTGAGGTTCATTTTCTGAGCCCTACCCAAAATCATCAGCTGAATGCAAATACTATGATGTGTCTGTTTCTGTAGTATTTTTTGTCTTGTCTTTTAACAAGTATAACAGGACAATTAGAAGGATGAGCTTGGAAAACGCTATTATGGGCTTGTTTTGAAATGCACTTTCCATCTCTCTCTCTCTATTTTTTAGGGGATTTGTAAACCATAGTGTCTGTCAGTGATGTGGAGCCAGTGGGAAAAGCCAGGAACTGAGATTTGGATGATCATGGTTTCCCTCATCAGGACTGCCAACCATGGGCTGTACTTGACTTCAGCTGCTTGTGTTTCTGTCTGATTTGTCAAGTTTGTTAGAGATATTGGAACTATGAACACTGTTGAACACAATAGGGTCTTCATCAGCATCTTCACCAAATACTGTATTGTACATAGTAACTCTTTTGAAAGCCATTACCAAATACCACCTAAAAGAGAAGACTCTCTATTGGATATGAGGATGTGTCACTTCAGTAAGGATGGTCTGAGTGAATATGCTTTTTTCTTTCCCTGTGTGGATGTCCAGCAAGGGGAAAAAAAGAGAGTTATTAGATAGCTGGAGGTTGGAAATAAATGAAAATCTACTTGTTCCTTATAGGTCTTAACTATCAAGCATAGCATGCATGAATCCTGTCTTCCATCCTCTGCCACTCAAAGTGGTATCTAGAGTCCCACAGGGCACTGCCATCAGATGAGAAGTAAATTTGAGTTTCCCACAGCTGACCTGCTATTATAAAACAATGAAGAGACCAAATAAGCTTGTTCACCCTTGTCTGACCCCTTGAGCTGCATTAATTAAGAAAATCAGAGTTAATAAAATTGACTAGATTCTGGAAGGTGACAATAAACTGGCAATTTCATTGCACTCAGTTCCTTTCTCCCCTGTCAGTGAAAGGATGGGATTTTATTAGTGCCTATAACCAACATGACTAGCTGTGCAAGTGCAGGTTTTACAGACTGCAAATAGAAACAAAGAACCTGCAACAGCTGAGATAAAAACGAGTCACAGGATGAATCAGATCGGTGGCTGTGGGAATGGATTTCAGGACTTTTATGAAGCTATGTGACCTGGCAGGAGCCCAGGGAAGAACTAAGATAAAGAAGACTTGATTGAGGAAGACACCAATGACACATCTGGTATTATATAAGAAAGTGGGAGAGGTTGGAAATAGATTTTTAGAGTCATCATCACAAAGGTGGCAGTTAAATCTATGGGAATAACTCAAGTAATCTTACTTATTCATTTATCTACCCACACACATACACACCCTTGCTGACTTCCTAATTGACGCTGTGGCCGGAGAAGAAACACTGAATTCAAAGAGAGACTATTTGTATTTTATTTCTGATCCAGCTGTATCCAAGAAGTGCCAGGAATCATGTGAGAAAGGCTCCTTTCAGAAAGAAATTGAGCTGTATTTCAGGCAGTGTGAATTATGGTCCTCTGAATCCCCCAGTCATACTTTTTTTGCTCACTGAGGTAACTTAGCATGATAATGCACTACACTACCAGACAGAGAACTTTTTATTAATCCTGTGCTGTGGCAATTTTAAATACCAACAAGTGATGATTCCATGAAAACTGCTGCATCATTTTTTTCCTTTTAAATTTGTATTTTTCCAAGACAACTTTTTACAGCTTACCCTTTCCATTAACATTTAGCTTCCCCACACCTCAAAAAGCCCTCAGCTTCTATGCTGTGCTTCATCACTAATAGCTGTGGAGGGACAGGAGGTACCATGTCTGGCTGTGAGCTGTCTCTGTGCTGGCCAGCCAGCTGCTACCCCCATCACCATTGACCAATGGACACCCTTATGCTCCAACCTCTTCCTTAAAGGAACACCCTTCTCAGTCTTATTCCACTCTCCAAACACTGGCTTTCCTTAAGTGTGTGGAAGTTTCATGTCTCTAAGATCATTATGTCTTTTTTCAAAGTGGCTAATATGGTTTGAAAGTTTTAGAAGGCCTCTGAGGAATACAGCAAAAAAAGAAAAAGGTAATAGTAGTATTGAATTGGGAAGTCTTGGGTTTAAATGTTCCACCCAGTTTGTGCCCTTGGCTTGAAAATTATATTAACATGTATTTTTAAGAAAAACAAAATTCTGTTTCATCACTTTTTTACTGAAATGTAGTTCATGCTCATCAGGTATCCCAGGGAGCTACACCATTAAACAGTGCCTGTGCCATGCCTTCAGGACACAGCCAAGCAAGAGCTGCTGTCTGATTTCAGTGTTAGTTTAGCTGATATAGTCTATTTTTTCCCATGGGGTAGGTATGCCTTTTAGATTAAAAAATTGGGCCACGCTGTAGTGGGTGCAGTCACTGGTCCTTCTTGCCTAATATTTGCATTTGTCAATCTCTTGTCGGATCTGTGTGATCTGCTTTAGATGAAGTCAAGTCCTCTTGTGCCCTGCTAATGCCAGCTGTGCAGTGATGTGTGTAAGCAAGGGAGCACTCATTCCCTGTTCATCACTGACAACTGGTTTGGGATACAAAGGGTCAGCACAAGCATTTCATTACCTCAAAAATTGATACAGGTAACTGAATAAAATTCCAGCTTCATACCTTCTCAGGCACTCTACTTAAAATGTTTGCTTTCTTAGGACTAGAGGATAATTTGGAGCATCATTTTTGCCACTGAGTAGGGAATGACTCTTGGGCTACAAATAATGGAGATGCTGCATAGCTTGCATGGGGCTGGGAGTGCACTGGGTTTTCATCTCTCTTGGACATTTCTGGTAGCTTGTGCTGGGCTACCTTGTTTGTTCCTTTCCTACACGAATGTAACACTAGACAGCCACCAGTGGGTTTCACAAGAGGGGATGTCCAGGACTTTGGCAGCTCTACCTGGGGATAGCCAGGCAGGACCCAGCAGCCAGGACTTATCCCACTGACCCAGCCAGGAGCAAGCATCCACAGGCACCGGAGCAGCTCCAGCCACAGCCCCAGGCACTGGATGCCTCATTGGGGACAAGGATGGGCTGAGACTGATTGGGACAGCAGGTCCTGTAAGCAACTTACTAGAATTCAGCTGCAATATTGGTAACTGTCCCAAATGGCTTCGTGTATGAACTGTTTTCCATATTATTATTATTATGGATATTACCCCTTGTGAATAGTGGATGAAGGTGCACAGAAATTCTCTGCTTTTACAAATTCATGGTATTTGTCCATCTACAAATGCAATCTCCTGTACCATTCATTGCATAAAACTCTAGCTTCTCAACACCTTCCTGAGAGGTTTCTCCTCAAGAAGTTCTTTATGCTCAATTAACTGGATTCTTTACTAAGTTTGCAATACTCAGTTTGTTGCCATTATTCTCGAGAGAAGATTCCTCCATATTTGCTAATTTTGGTGAAATAGGGGACCTAATTAAAAACAAACTTTGCCAGATTATTCAGCTGGACATTTTTACCCACAATAGCAACTACTTATTTGCATATATTTTGAGGGATCAGAATCTAGAAGGAGTTATATATAGGAAAAAAACCCTAAAATATTTCTGCTTTACTAAACCCTGCTGTTGAGTATAGAAACAGAAAAAGAACATTACTTCATTAACAGTGTTAACATAGCCTGTGTCAATATATTCTGATCCAAAGATACTGTCCTTATTATTAAATATCCTGCAGCTGCTTTCATTAAAAATCTCAATATTTATGCTCTGGGAGGTGCCGAAATGAAGTCTTGCTTAAGAGCAGTAATGTAAACAACATTATACCTCCCTTCAGCAGGAACTACTCACACACCTGCCCTTTTTGGAAGAGTTTCAGTTTGATATTTTTATTTCCCTATGCTTCTGAACTCAGTAGGTTAAGGGCTGGGGTTTTTTGTGTTTTGGTTGGGGTTTTTATCCTTTTTGAAATATGTGTTAGCTATATCTTTCCTCTCATCCTTACTTGATCTGAGGGTGGGCATATCTAGTCCCAGAAGTGTTCAGTGACCTCAGGGCACAGTGAATATTTTGCATGCTCTACCTCCTTCCACTGTGTTAGCTGCTGTTATCTTAGGCATAACCATTACCTCAGACTTGCCAAGTGTTAGGTATGTGACATGGCACATATTCTCCCACAATGTCCTGCTCTTCCTCAGAGTACTTAGCACCTCACTCAACCCTGGGAAAAACCTCTTTGTGCATCAGCACATTGACAACAGGAGTGAGTATCATAAAACTGCAATACCCAATGCCTGGAGTCTCCACATTTCACTATAGCACAAGTAAGTCTGACTCACTGCATCCCTCTAGGATTTGCAGGTGTCTATACGTGCTCCTCAATACATCTTTGCAAATGAAGGTATAGGACAAACCGTGGAGTGAGGCTGGTGTTCATTCCAACGTCCCTTGGTTGACACTTTTCTCCATGACAAACCAAGCAGTCACAAATTACAGCAGATTTTATTTTTAAAAAGGCTTTCAGCAACCACGTTTCTCCTGACAGCACAATCTTACTAGTAGCACAAAGCCAGGCTCCTTCCTTCTGGGGGACAGCTTGGAGCCACTCACCAGCTGAGAGCACTCTGAGCCCTCTGGGCCTTTGGCGCTTCTCACCAACACGTGACATTGTTCAAGCACAGGCAGGGACAGGGACAGTGCTAGTGCAATAATAATAACACACTTCAGTATTTTGTAAAGGTTGTGACATGTCTTTTGTAATATATTTTCAAGTTTCCATAAAGACAGCAAAGCATAAATGGGCTTTGTCTTTAATGTTGAACCCTGGAAACAAAACGTTTATAGAACAAACAGTACTGTAGCACATGGCTAAATCCCACAAATGTCAATCTGTTAACAGTAATAATGGGGCATATCAGTTCCCTGGAAATGGAAATATTTCGTCTGTGTTCAGGGATGCCTGAAGACTAGGGGAAACCCATGTGCCTTAGAGGTGGAGCAGTAAGAAGGAAATTTCATTACAGCCTCCCAGAGACAACCCAGCCACTCTCCCTGCCCTGCAAATGCTTCCTTACATTTTAGTTAGTTACCTAATTTTATGTAAGGGATTTCTGTAATTAATAGACAGTAATCTCATGAACCTAAATTTAAGAACACTACAGGATCAGCAATAAGTTTTATTGCAAAGTTTGAAGTATGTCCCAAATTCTTCCCTTGCTGATCAGGAGCCCCAGATAAGTGAGTGACATAAGCGTGGCTTTGGAGATTTTCCACACAACAGATGCATAGGCCAGGCACAAAGTGAAGGTGCAAAATCTCACTGTTTTCTAACCAGGCTGGATCAATGTATTAAATGCTCTAAATTCTGTCACTGAAAAATGTTGTAGTGAAGCATAACCAGACTTGGAGCATTACAACATGGTTATACTTCCAACGCACAATTCTGGTACTTAAAAGGCATAAAAGAAGAATTGTTTGCCAGTGGTGAGCTGCCCATCTACAAAACATATTGGCAATGTTTTAAGTCAGGCACTAGAAATCTTCTGAACTTGGTCTATGTTGCTGCTTCCAGTGCTAACAGTAATGGTATGCTGGAGGAATTTTCTGTGGGGGGAAAGCTCCTGGTGGCATAATCCTTACACAAGCAGTGAATGCAATTTGCTAGAAAAATATTTCTCATAACCTTTGTGAGACAATGAACAGCAGCTCTTACATGCTAGTTCTGACATACCTTTACTGAAAGATGAGTAAAACTAACCTGTTTTATGCAACTTTCTCACATAAAATAACTAATCCTCTGATTACACTAAAAATAATAATGAAAAATTAAAATTGGTTTACCTCTGAGGTGATAAGTAAAAAAAAAAAATCCTTTAAATTATATTCCTGCAAACCAGATTTCACTGTATTTTTTTTTTCAGTAAAGAGAAAGGAAGTAAATAAATAAGCAAACAAATAAAAAACTGAAATGTCGGTGTGATGTTGTCCCAGTGATATCTGATAGAAAGAAAGTTTGAGAAAGACAAACATAAAACTTTCATAAGAAACATCTGATAAGATTAACTGTTAGGTCTACTGCTGCAAAGATGATATTTTGCTTACATTCCTTTTCAGAAATGTTATTTAAACTGATTGACAGAGAAGTTTCCTGACACAAGAAGGGAAGGAGACTTTTTTGCAGATGTCACTGTCTGCCATATAAATGAATATTAAATGATTAAGTATAGCATTTAGCTGTCAGCCACAACCATAAGAAATTTAATCCACTGCAGACTGCAAAGGACATTTGTAAAGATCTGGAGAATGGCATCATCCTCCAATTACCAATAATGGTTTTAGACTGTCAGTAAATTCTGAAAGGAAAATTCTGTACTGTGCTGATTTGGCACTAACATCACAGCAAAATAAGAACTATTTAATATATAAATAATATCCAATATATACATATATACAGACACATGAGCATACAAGCATGGACACAAACTAGGTAACAGTCATTGTTAAAAACTATGAAGAATATTTGAGAAGAGCTTGATTCACTACTGCCTGTCTCCCATCTTATGCCCCATGATCCCCACGTAGAGCAGAATTGTACAGAAATCCAGACAACTCTGTAAATGTCCAAAGTGCTTAAATCCCAACCTTTGCTACAGGTTTGGAGACAATATTTGGGCAAGCAAGAAGCCTAAATGATACAGAAATAGGGAAGAAGCAAATGGAGATCAGGACATCTCATGCAGAAATGTGTTCCTTATTTCACTTTTAGATGTTTTTAAAATGTAGCAAGTCCATTAACTTACCTGAATGTGAGCTACATGCTGAGAACCGTTCGTGCTGTTTGCTGACCTGCACAGGGGAGCTGTCCTGACATGAAAGGTTGTGCATCACAAGATACCAAGGAAGGGCATCTTCTTTCTCTGTCAAAAAGATAAACTAAATTTTGACAATTTGAACATATAATGTTAGTTAAGAAATTAAAAACATCCCTACTCTGCTTTGCTTCTTTTTTTTTTTTT